>CAUYLG010077308.1:0-37682 GCA_963573385.1 Cacajao melanocephalus | reverse complement strand
ATGGGTTTCCTGAATACAGCACACTGATGGGTCTTGACTTTTTATCCAATTTGCCAGTCTGTGTCTTTTGATTGGGGCATTTAGCCCATTTACATTTAAGGTTGATATTGTTATGTGTGAATTTGATCCTGCCATTTTGATGCTAGCTGGATGTTTTGCCCATTAGTTGACACATCTTTTTTCATTGTGTTGATGGTCTTTACCATTTGGTACATTTTTGGAGTGGCTGGTACTGGTTATTCCTTTCCTTGTTTAGTGCTTCTTTCAGGAGCTTTTGTAAGACATGCCTGGTGGTGACGAAATCTCTCAGCAATTACTTGTCCATAAAGAATTGTCTTTCTCCTTTGCTTATGAAGCTAAGTTTGGCTGGATATAAAATTCTAGGTTGAAAGTTATTTTCTTTAAGGAAATTGAATATTGGCCCCCCACTCTCTTCTGGCTTGTAGGGTTTCTGACAAGATATCTGCTGTGAGTGTGACAGGCTTCCTTTTGTGGGTAATCCAACCTTTCTCTCTTGCCACCCTTAGCATTTTTTCCTTCATTTCAACCCTGGTGACTCTGACGATTATGTGCCTTGGGATTGCTCTTTTTGAGGAGTATCTTTGTGATGTTCTCTGTTTTTCCTGGACTTGAATGTTGGCCTGCCTTGCTAGGTTGGGGAAGTTCTGCTGGATAATATCCTGAAGAGTGTTTTCCAGCTTGGATTCATTCTCTCCATCTCATTCAGGTACACCTATCAAACGTAGATTAAGTCTTTTCACATAATCCCATATTTCTTGGAGGCTTTGTTCATTTCTTTTCACTTTTTTCTCTATTCTTGCCTTCTCATTTTATTTCATTGAGTTGATCTTCAATCTCTGATATCCTTTCTTCTGCTTGGTCAGTTTGGCTATTGAAACTTGTATATGCTTTGCAAAGTTCTTGTGCTGTGTTTTTCTGCTCCATCAAGTCGTTTATATTCTTCTCTAAGCTCTTTATTCTAGTTAGTATCTCATCTAACCTTTTTTCTAGATTCTTAGTTTCTTTGCATTGGGTTAGCACATGCTCTTTTAGCTCTGAGAAGTTTGTTATTACCCACCTTCTGAAGCCTGTTTCTGTCAATTCATCAGATTCATTCTCCATCCATCTCTGATCCCTAGCTGGTGAGGAGTTGTGATCCTTTGGAGGAGGAGAGGCGTTCTTATTTTTGGTGTTTTCATCATTTTTGCGCTGGTTTCTTCCCATCTTTGTGGCTTTATCTACCTGTGGTCTTTGTAGTTGGTGACTTTGGGATGGGGTCTCAGTTGATGTCCTTTTTATTGATGATGAAGTTATTTCTTTCTGTTTCTTAGTTTTCCTTTTAACTATCAGGCCCCTCTGCTGCAGGACTTGCTGGAGGTCTGCTCCAGACCCTGCTTTCCTGGGGATCACCTGTGGGGGCTGCAGAACAGGAAGGGTTGCTGCCAGTTTCTTCTTCTGTTATCTTTATCCCAGAAGGGCACCTGCTAGATGTCGGCCTGAGCTCTGCTTTATAAGGTGTCTCTTTTTGTATACGGGAGTTGGGGAGCTGCTTGAGGAGACAGTTTGTCCCTTATAGGAGCTCAAGTGCTGTGCTGGGAGCTCTGTTGTTCTGTGCAGAGATGCTGGGCAGGTACCTTTAAGTCTGCAGCTGAACTCATAACCCCCTTTTCCCAGGTGCTCTGTCCTGGGAAGATCAGCTTTATTTATTAGTTCCTGTCGTGCTGCTGCCTTTTTTCATAGATGCCCTGCCCCACACAGAGTAGTCTAGTCACAGTCTGCCAGCAGAGGTCTTGCTGAGCTGCCGCAGGCTCTGCCCAGCTGCTGTGTGAACTGCCTCGGTGTTGGCAGATTGCCTCGTAGTGGTGGTCGCCCTTCCCCCCACTGAGCTGGACCATCCTGGGTCCAGCTGCACTTGCTGAGAAACTCTCAATCCAGAGCATTTCAGATAGCTTGTTTTGTGGGGGTGGTACCCACTAAGCCAGATTGCCTGGCTCCCTGTCTCAGCCCCCTCCCTTTCAGTTGAATGAGCGACTCTGTCTCCCAGGCATTCCAGGCGCCAGTTGAAACAGCTGCCCAGATCTATATGAGTTTCTGTGCACCAACCCAGCACCAGCTGAAACCACCTTGCTGAAAACTCATGGCGCTTTTCTGCCTGGGAATCTCCTGGTCTGTGGGCAGTGAAAATTTGTTTGGAAATGTGGTGGGCACTCACCCTCTGTGTTGTTCTTGCTGGCAACTGCACTCCAGAGCTGTTCCTATTTGGCCATCTTGGATCCTCCCCCTAGTGGAGATTATTTCTTAAGACTTTTTCATTCCATTCTTACCATATATTCATAATTTTAAAGCAAATAATATTCATACATTAGAGATGAAGAAATTGAGGAGCAGAGGTGTTAGGATATTTACCCCAAGTCATGTAGCAATTTCTAAATCAATATAAATGGAAAGCCCAGATTTTCTGACAAATAACTCACAGTATTTCTATTAGACAATACTTTATAATCCAAATAAGCATCCAGTATTTTATTTAAAAAGAAATGACTTTGTTGTAATAATAAAATGTATTCATGCTACAGTATATTGTACCAACACTGAGAGTTCCTGCAGAGTTGGAGGAACTTCAGCAGATAGGGAGCCACAATTTATAAGTCACAATCAGATAGGACATATCCCAGGTGCAGCAGCAGCTATTATAGGGACCCACATTGGCAGACACCAGGTAAGTGACTTAATGTAATTTCTCTGGTAGTATTCTCAGTCAGTTTATATTTTCCCAAGATGGTTCCTAGAAGAAGCAAAAATCTTCAACCTCAGGTCAATTTATAAGTGTAAAATTATGGGAAAGGTTCTCAGCTTTTTAAAGGAACATTTGCTGCTTTTTAGAGCTAGTAGTTACCAATCTGCCAATCTGTGCTGGGTGACTTAACAAAGCAAAATAAGGGCCAATGGCATTTAGAGGCAGACATCTTGTTTATGTCTTGTAAAAGTCTTATACATACATTTACATATACATATCTTGAATAAGTGTTACAAATTTTAGTATAAGACTTTTCTCACCACCTAAGTTACTCATTGTGGAATTGGCTGCTTCATTATGTATTGAGTTCTTTATCATTGGATAACTTCAAGCTAAGGGGTCCTGCAGAACAGATACTTACACTTGGTGGTCATTTGGCCTAGAGAAGTCCTGTCTTGTTCTTGGGCAAAATCAACTCAGCAATACCCTCCTTTCTGTCTTAGGATGCTCAGGCTGCCATAGCCACATGTCATAGACTAGGTGGTTAAAACAACAAAAATTTTTTCTGGAGGCTAGAAGTCTGAGGTCTTAAGATTCCACTCTGATCAGACTCTGATGAGGGTGCTCTTCCTGACTTACAGGCAGCTTTCTTGATGTGTGCCCACATGGCCTTTCTTCTATACACAGGCATATCTTGGGACAGGGAGATTTTTTCCTTATAAGGTCACCAATCCTCTCAGATTAGGATCCCATCCTTATGACCTCATTTTGTCTTAATTACCTTATACAAGCTCTATCTACAAATACAGTAACACTAGGGATTTGTACTTCAATATATTAATTTGGAAAGGGGACATAGTTCAGCCCAAAGCACTCTTCCTGTCCTTGCACAAGCTGTTTTTATACAAGAGTAATTAAATAGGACACAAGTTTAGGGAGCATGTTGCTTGGCTGTATTTGATTCATCTCTCAAACTGATTTGATATAGTGCTTTTCACATAATAAATTCCCACTATATGTTTGTTGAATGAATGAATAAATGAATGAAGCACTTACACAGGAATAAAATGTTTTAGCTCTAACAGATAAATATCATTTGTCTCTTTCAAAGTTTCACCACTCACTGTATTGCCCCAACTCCTTAGCATGGATTTCAAAGTCCTTCATGACATAGTCCATGCCCACAATGCCTGCTTCATCTTCCACTGCTTCTATCTCTCTTACCTAGAACACAGCCATCAAATTTCTTGCTCTCCCCTAAACACATTAAGCTCTTTGATAACTCCAAACTCCTGCATGTGCACAAGTCCCTTTGCCTAAAATGGTCTTTCTTATATTTTTGATGAGGCAATTCCTTTAAGACCCATTTAACTTGTCACAATATTTATGAAGACCTTTCCTGATTCCTACCCAAAAAACCAACGGTTCATTTCTTTGTGATTCCACAGAATTTTCTTCATACTTCTATGATAGCTCTTATCTCGCAGGCTTATAGTTATTTTTTATATGTTTCCCTCACTAGATTATGAACTCCTCAAAGGCAGGAACCCTTGTCTCATTACTATTTGTACTCCTAGCACCTAGCAAATAGCACATAGTAAGTGTCCAGTAAATATTGGAAACATATGTCTTTTGAGTTGCACAATCTGACATAATTTTGGCTACTCTTTTAAACTTGTAAGTGACATTTAATTTATTTAAAATGTTAGTAGTGACAAAATAAGAAATAGCAGAATTCAGCATATAAGCTTGCATTATATATATGTACATATATATAACTTGCATATATACATATACATATTGTTTACAAGAAATTTTGTGGCATATGGATGTGGTTTGTTACTAAAAGATTAAATGGCTAGGGCTGGTACATTTGATGTCTCAAAAGTTAAATAGCAGTTAAATAGCCCTGGGGAATAGTGTGGGTGTGCATACAAAAGCATTTATACTTATAATTTGTTTTTTCTGATTCAGCATGATTTTGACATTGGCATGTAGCCTTGTAAATTAACAGAATTAATATCCATTGTATCTAGAGAAAGGTAGTTCATTCAGCTTTCCACTGTGCATATTAAATCTGTGCATTTTGCTAGCTTGGCTCTATGCAAGCATATTTGGCAAAGATCTGCAACTACATTTCAGATATAGTCACTTGACAAATTCAGTTATTGAAGATGTTTTTCATTAAATTTTAAATTTCTAAATCAGTCCTGTAATGGAGACGGGAAATATAGAATATTAAGGGAGCAGAGATTAAAGGAAAATTGGATTGGTTTCATAAATACATAAAAAAAGAAGATTCAAACAAAAGTTGGAAGAAATTAGTTTTCACTAGATCTTTATCTACAGGGATTTGTTCACATGGGCTAAGTGAAAAGTTGGAACAGTATTTTGGCCAATATCAGCTGAGATATCTAAGAGTTGTGTTTCTAGTCTATATCCCTTTACTAGTGCTGATGCTGCTGGTAAAGGACTTCTCAGTGTGGTCCCTTTACCAGCAGCATCAGCACCACCTGATAATTTATTCAAAACTGAGATTATTGGATCCTGTTAAAGACACACTAAATCAGATTCTTGTGGTATGGCTCAACAACGGGTGTTTTAACACACCCTGTGGGTAATCCTGATATGAATTCAAGTTTGAGAAGTACTGCTCTAGATTTTTGCACTTTATGAATTCTCTGGATAATTACATATCTTTATTCCTCATTTTGTTCCTGTATGGGACTGATGATAAATTTTCAGGTGTTAGCTATTATTAATATTGTTGAAATTGTCTCAGCTTCTTTTGTACCTGGACTTTGTGATGCTTGGATTCCTAACTTAGAAGCCCCAGGTTTGTTTTTTTTTCATCCTTGGATCTCTGTTTTTATTCCCTAACCTTATAATATAAGCTTTAGCTTGCCAGTTCTGGAAATCCATAAAACACACACTCAGATAATAGATATCACATACACTGCTTTTTGGGTGTACAAAATGTGTATAGGAGTGGATTTTGCCTAAAATCCTGTTTTTCCATTTCTGAGTGTTTGTCCTAAAGTACAATAAAACAAGTGTGAAGTTAAATATCTATAGTTTTTTATTGTAAATTTGTTTGCAATGTTGGAAAACTGAAAAGCTCAAATGTTCATCAATGAGATGTGGTTATATAAATTATGTTATATAGGCATGGGTAAAGATTTCATTACAAAGACACCAAAAGCAATTGCAACAAAAGCAAAAATTGACAAAGGGATCTAATTAAACTAAACAACTTCTGAACAGCAAAAGAAACTATCAGCAGAATAAACAGATAATTTGCAGAATGGGAGAAAATTTTTGCAAACTATGCATCTGACAAAGGTCTAATATACAGCATCTGTAAGAAACTTAAACAAATTTACATGAAAAATGCATATAACCCCATTAAAAAGTGGATAAAGGGCAAGAATAGACATTTCTCAAAAGGAGACATATATGTAGCCAAAAATCATATGAAAAGAAGTTCAACATCACCGATCATTAGATAAATGCAAATCAAAACCAAGAAAAGATACCATCTCACACCAGTCAGAATTACTGTTATTAGAAAGTCAAAAAATAACAGATGCTAGTTAGGTTGTGGAGAAAAAGGTATGTTTTTACACTGTTGATGGGACTGTAAATTAGTTCAACAATTGTGAAAAGTGGTGTGGTGATTCCTCAAAGACCTAGAGGCATAAACACCATTCCTAGCAATCCCATTACTGGGTACATACCCAAAGAATATAAATCATTCTATTATAAAGACACATGCATGCATATATTCATTGCAGGACTATTTACAATAGCAAAGGCATGGAATCAACCTAAATGATAGACTGGATAAAGAAAATGTGATACATGTGCATCATGGAATACTATGCAACCATAAAAAACAACAATATTATGTCCTTTGCAGGGACAGGGGTGGAGCTGGAGGCCATTATCCTTAGCAAACTAATGCAGGAACAGAAAACCATATAATGCATGTTCTCACTTATAAGTGGGAACTAAATGATGAGAACACGTGGACACATAGAAGGGAACAACACACACTAGGGCTTATTAGAGGGTGGAAGGTTAGAGGAGGGAGAGGATCAGAGAAAATAGTTAATGGAGACTAGGCTTACTACCCGGGTGATGACATAATCTCTATAACAAAACCCTATGATACACTTTTACCTATGTAACAAACCTGCACACATCCTACACATTTATCCCTGAACTTAAAAGTTTCAAAAGTAAAAAATTTAAAAAAAGTTACATACCTATTATTGAATATTTTTGATATGGTTTGTCTCTGTGTCCCTGCCCAAATCTCATCTCGATTTGTAGTCCCCATATGTCAAGGAAGGGACCTCATGGGAAGTGATTGAATTGTGGGGGGTGGTTTCCCCCATGCTCTTCTCATTATAGTGACGGAGTTGTCATGACAGTAGATGGTTTTAAAAGTGGTAGTTTTCCCTGCATGCTCTCTCTCTCCTGCTGCCTTGTGAAGAAAGTGCCTGTTTCCCCTTCAGCTTCCACCATGACTATAAGTTTCCTGAGGCCTCCCCAGCTATGCGGAATTGTGAGTTAATTAAACCTCTTTTGTTTGTGAATTACACAGTCTCAGGTAGTATCCTTATAACAGTGTGAAAACAGACTGATACAGAGAATTAGTACTAGGAGTTTGGGGTACTGCTATAAAGATAACCTGAAAATGTTGAAGCTACTTTGGAACTTGGTAATGGGCAGAGGTTGAAACAGTTTGGAGGGCTCAGAAGAAGATAGGAACATGTGGGAAAGTTTGGGAATTCCCAGAGACTTGCTGAATAGTTTTGACCGAAATGTTGATAGCAATATGACAATAAAGTCCAGGCTGAAGTGGTCTCAGATGAAGATGAGGAACTTGTTGGGAACTGGAGAAAAGGTGACTCTTTCTGTGTTTTAGCAAAGAGACTGGCAGCATTTTGCCCTGTCCTAGAGATTTGTTGAGCTTTGAACTTTAGAGAGATGATTTAGGGTATCTGGCAGAAGAATTTCTAAGCCACAAACCATTTATGTTGTGACCTGTCTTCCTGAAAGCATACAATTATATGCATTCACAAAGAGATGGTTTGAAATTGAAACTTATGTTTAAAAGTGAAGCAGAACATAAAGGTTTGGAAAAATTGCAGTCTGACTATGAAGTAGAAAAGAAAAAACCCATTTTCTTTGGAGAAATTCAAGTTGGCTGCACACCTTTGCATGAGTAATGTGGAGCTGAATGTTAATTTTTCCCAAGACAATGGGGAAAGTGTCTTCAGGTCATGTCAGAGGTCTTCATGGCAGCCCTTCCCATCAGAGGCCCAGAGACCTAGGAGGGAAAAGTGGTTCTAGGGTCTGGGCCCAGGGCCCTGCTGCTCTGTGCAGCCTCAGGACATGGCTACCTGCATACTAGCTGGTCCAGCTCCAGATGTGGCTAAAAGGGGCCAAGGTACAGCTTAAACCATTGCTTCAGAGAATGCAAGCCCCAAACCTTGGCAGTTTCCATGTGGTGTCGGGCCTGCCTGAGGTTCACCGAAGATACGAGTTAGGGAGCCTCCTCCTAGATTTCAGAGGATGTATGGAAACACCTGAATGTCCAGGCAATAGGCTGTTGCAGGGGCAGAGCCCTCACGGAGAATCTCTACTAGGGCAATGAAGAGGGGAAATGTGGGGTAGGAGCCTCTACACAGAGTCCCCACTGGGGCACTGCCTAGTGGAGCTGTAAGAAGAGGACCAGTGTCCTCCAGATCCCAGAATGGTATATACACTGACAGCTTGCACCTTGCACCTGGAAAAGCCAAAGGCACTCAACACCAGACCATGAAAGCAGCTGGGGGCTGTATCCTGTGGAACTACAGGGGCAGAGCTGCCCAAGGTTGTGGGTGCCCACCCCTTACATCAGCATGCCCTGGATGTGAGACATGGAGTCAAAGGAGATTTTGGGGCTTTAAGATTTAATAATTGCCTGGCCAGGTTTCAGACTTGCATATGGCCTGTGGCCCCTTAGTTTTGACTAATTTTTCCCACTTGGAATGAGTACATTTGTCCAATACCTATAACCCCATTGGATCTTGAAAGTAACTAACTTGCTTTTGATTTTACTGGCTCATGGGTGGAAAGGTCTTACATTGTCTTAGATAAGACTTTGGATTTTTGGGTTAATACTGTAATGAGTTAAGACTTTGGGGATTTTGGGGAAGGCATAATTGGTTTTGAAATGTGAAAAGGACATGAAATTAGGGAAACACCAGGGGCAGAATGGTATAGTTTGGCTCTGTGTCCCCAGCCAAATATCATCTCAAATTTTAATCCCCACATGTTGAGGAGGGGACCTGGTGGGAGGTGATTGGATCATGGGGGTCATTCCCCCATGCTGTTCATGATAGTGAATGAGTTCTCATGAGATCTGATGATGATCATCTGATGATGATCTCATGAGATTTGATGATTAACTCATTCTCATGATGGTGAATGAGTTCTCCCTCTCTGGCTGCCTTGTGAAGAAGGTGTCTGCTTCCCCTTTACTTCTGCCATGATTGTAAGTTTCCTGAGGCCTCTCCAGCCATGTGGATCTGTGAGTTAATTAAACGTCTTTTGTTTATGAATTACCCAATCTCAGGTAGTGTCTTTATAGCAATGTGAAAATGGACTGATACAATTCTGTATCTGTTGAAAGGATTAGTAGCTTAGTATGTACTAATGGTATGAAAAGATGCTCAAGACATTGTAAAATGAAACCACAAAATCCAGCTATAGATCAATATTGTTTATGTGACATCACCACTTGAGAGAAAAAAATACCATTTGAATTTTCAGCATAAAGATGTTTTACATTTATAAAAAAAGATAAAAATATATTTATTTGCAACAAATTATCATATGTTTTTAACTTAACAAAAGCACACTGCAGGATAGTGTTGTGTCTATTTTCTCATAGCAACATGAAAAACAGAAAATATAAACAAAATGCCATGCAGCACGAACTTTTGGATGTGGTGTCTATCTTGATAGGGGCCTGAGTTGCATAAGTGCATGCATTTATTAAAAGCTCAATAAATGGTTAAATAATTAAATATATGTGTTTTAATGTATATAATATTATCTAATTAAAGCATCATTAACAAACACTGGGCTCTGGTTAAAGATATGCTGCTGCCGGAAGTCATTTTTGTTGAAAAAAAGATTTAGGAGTATTTAGGGGTAAATTGTACTAATATCAGCAATTTAGTTTGAAAGATATCAAAAATTAAGGTGGACTGATATGTGATAAAGCAAAGAGAATGTTAACAGTTACAGAATCAGAGTAGCATGAATATAGGGATTCATTGTGTGCATCTTTCAATTGTTCTGAATGTTTGAAAATTTTCATAATAAAATTTTGAAAAATAGTATGCATAGTATGTTTTCATTGTAACTCACTTTTTCTGATTCGCCATAATTTTGGCATATACTCTGTAAATTAATGGAATTAACACAAAGTTGCAATATAAAAATACTTAGTATTTACATGGAAAGATATCTAATCTTCAAACAACTTACAAAAAGTCATATATATATATATATATATATATATATATATATATGATCTCATTTGTGTATACCTATGTAACAAACCTGCATGTTCTGCACATGCATCCCGGAACTTAAAGTAAAATAAAAATAAAAAACTTAAATATGTTTATATAGTCAAATTAAATATCTGAAATAACATACATGAAACTGTTAACACTGGTGATCCCTGGGTTTTTTATAATATTGGCGGTTTTAATTTTCTCTTACAGTATTCATATATATACAGAAAAAAATAGATATCTTCATTAAAAATTTAATTAATTGGTTTTAATGATGACAGATGGCATAATTTAGAGGGAAAATAGGAGCTTTCCAAACCTCTGCTTGAATACCTCTGGAAATCGGGAGCTACCTATTTCAAGAGACAGTCCGTTTCATTGTTGGAATAAGCCCCAATTATAAGAATCTTTTTGCTTATGGAAAACTGAGATCTGCCTGTTTCAGTTTTTTTCTTACTGGAACAATACTGAACAAGATGACATTCTAATGCATAGTGATTTCAGTATAAAAGTAACTGAGACAACTGAACTGTGCAAGGTGTGGGTGAGGGTCATGGACAAGAAGGAGCAATAGTGATGGCTGTAACAAGAGTGTTTGAAAAGAAGGCATATTAACTTAAGAATTTGACACAGGAGCTACTCAGAGTGAGGGGTGACAGTCATAGTTTTTGTCTGTAAGCTTTCTGGGGCCCTCAGTTGTTCTCAGCAAGCCTGGGTGCATTATCTTATAAGCAGAACTGCCGTTCTGGTGATTCTGGTTAGCAGAAACACTACTTGATGTTGCAAACCAGGACTGAAATAAATAGCTGTGCCACTAGAAAGCCTCAGCAATCAGAAAACAACGAAGTTGTAATCAAACTACCAAGATGGCAATTGTCTTTAAGTATACAACTTTGTCTGAGATGTACGTTTGAGGAAACAACTCATGAAGTTTGCAGATGATGCTGAATTACACAGGGGCTGCTAAATATTCTCAAAAACAGAAGTCACTTCAAACAGACCTTGACCAATTGGGGAAATGCCCCTACAGACACATAATGAAACTTAAAAGGGAAAAATACAAATTGTTACTTTTAGAATGGACTGATGATTAGACGCCTGTGTAGAAGGAAAAGAGGCAAGGATGGAGAAAATCAAAACTTAGCAGAATATAGAGCATAAAGCTATTGCAGGAAAAGTGTCCAAGCAAATACTGGGGTAAATTTAAGCTAAAAATGTTCTGGGAGATGATCTTGTATATTGTAAAATTGTCACATCTTTCTCTCTCTCTCCATGCCTCCCAAATCTCCTTACCCTTTTGTTTATATAATACTGTACCTTTTCTCAGAGACATAATTAGGCAACTTAGAATGATACAAAAAATATAAGGCAAATTGAAAATAGATGGCTAAAAAGGAACATAAACAAGTGTGGGGACATAAAAAGACTAGAATTGGGACTCAAATAATCCAAACTATAAAGACATATGTCCTTTCTGTTGGTGGAAAGTAAATTTAGCTTTAAGCTTTTTAGCTACTAATTTAAAAGAGAAGAAAGAAAGAAAGCAGGTAAGTTATACAGTTTAGAAGTTCATGGTGTTTATAGTAGGCCACTATTTTAATAAGGTGTAGACAAAGAGGAAATGTGATTAAATAAATTGAAATATCAGTTTTATGAGGATAAGGTAAGGACATTGAGGCTATTTAGTCAAAAGAAGAAAGAGCTACGGGATGACTTGATGACTATATTCAAATGTTTCGGGGGACTTTATGTGAGAAATTAAAAGCAACTGTTTTCTGTGCTCATGGAGAATGATAAAAAATAAATAGACTTAATTTAAATGTAGTGACAATCTGGAAAAAAATTGCAACATACATAACAGATAAAAATTTATATACAGAATATTTAAAGAATTTCTACAAATTGATAACAATATGACAAACTACTTAATTTGAAAAACGGCCAAGGATGTGAAACATGCAAGTTACAGATGAGGAAATAAAAATAGCCAATGCGAACAAAAAGATAGTCAACTCCAATAGCAATTAGAAAAATACAAATTGCATTATTATCATTTTGTTCTCATCAGACTAAAATATTTTTATAAAAATGATAAGTATTGAGAAGAATATGAGTAGATACATATACACACAATCTGATAGCCAAAATGCCAATTGGTATAGCTGCTTGGGAATATAATTTGATAGTGGCTATTAAAATGGAAAATATGTATACCCTGTGACACTTCAGTTTTATTCTCATATTTAGATTCATTACTGTTATTCACTCTTATGCAGTTTGCCTCTCCCGGGCACACGGTAGGACTGCACTTGGTGGTTCTTTATGGCTGGTTGGGGTTATGTGTCTAGTTTTGGTCAATGAGTTGTTATTTCTGTGACAAGTGGGAAACTCTGAAGAACTTTCTTTCAGTCATAGATACTGTCAATGTTTAAAGTGGTGGTTGCTCCAGCAGCCTGGGTCCCTAAATGATTCCAGTGAACAGAGTCCTCCAACTGTCCTCAATGGACATGTAGCAAAAAATACACCAGAAATATACCCTTTTTTAATCAATCAAGATAGAATCCCAAAGATTATTGTTAAGTAAAAATAGATGTAAATAATATACATAATACTATACAATCTGTTTAAAAATTTTAAACCACAAAGTACCACTACATATGTTCAATAGCTACACATACATATATAGTAGTACTTTGTAGTTTAAAATTTTTGTGATATATATTTATATCACAAAATATAGTGATGACTTTGAGGGGATGATATTGAATAAGAGACAAGATTTTGGAATAATGTAAAATAGAATTTAGCCTACTCTATTTTTTTTTTCATTTTTAAAGGAAGAATATGTTAATTTTAAATAAAATTAAAATATCAAAAATGATATAAAGTAGGGAAGAATTCTACTGTTCATAAAGAAAGAACTTTTTGCTGTTAACAGTTTTAAAATATCAATGGAATGTAAACTCAGTGGAGGAAAAATTGGCCTTTTATACCATATAAAAATACACATAACCTGTGATTTAGTGTTCTAGTGGCCCATGCATAAATAATGTGTGTACTAGGATGTTTATTGCAGCACTGTTTTAATAGAAGGTTTAAGAAAACCTTAAAATCTTCATTTGAAAATTCATTAAATTAATTGTATATTCATACAATGGGATATTTGGTGATAGTTCAAAATGAAGAGACAGCTCTATATTACTGATAGGGAAAGGTGTCCAAGACAAATTATTAAGTGAGACAAGCAATGTAGACAACATTGTATAAGGTATGTTACCATTTATTCAAGGAAAAGTTTAAAGAGAATATATCTGTAATTCTCTTCCTCAAATCAAGGAACACAAGAGCAGAATGGCAGTCTCAGTGGACATATTGTTAATTTTGTACAAGATAAGGAGGTGACAAAGGGTCTCAGGATACCTATTAATTGGGAAGCATAGCCTATCCCAACCAAGAAAGAGCAATATAATTTTTATTTCATCCTGGAACATTTGTAAGTACAATAATAGTAAAGGATTACTTTTGAAATGTCTCTACAAGACTAAACAAATCTTGTCTGAGCAAGCAATAATTACAGGGGCATCAAGGTGAAATGTAAGCAATGGAGACAAATGGGCAGTGGTATGGAGGGAGATTAGGAACCATCAAGGCTGAGAAGGAAAATAATTTTAACAGTATAGGTCCTATACTAGAGGAGACGATACAGGAGAACCTTAACCAGAATTTCTAAAAACATGGTCTTGTGAATGTGTAATTGGTGTGTAGACAGTGTATCCTCCTGAGGCAGAACATTTGATTCTTCATAATCCACCTAGAACTGATGCTCACAAGCATCCAGTCCTACTCTGTTATTAGATCCAATTCTCCTCTGGCCTGGGATGCTCCCATATCATTTATCAGAAAGTAAATATGAAGTTAAGCTAGGTGCAATGTAAAGTGAAATTATAACCTCTTTGTAAGTTTACATGCTAAGATGGACATTCACAGGTACTCAAAGTTACTATTAGTTGAATATAAGCAGTTTATTAATAATATAAAAAAAGATTTCAAATAAAACTGAAATAAAAATGAAAAGAAGCTGCGATGAGCTTCCATCTGGTCACTTTGAAGGTTTTGTTTGTGTCATTACCATTATTATGCTATGAGTCTCAATATGCGGATTCAGCCCTCAAGGTATTATTTTTTTCCTCCTCCACTACTTTGTGCCACAGTAAGAATACAGTGCTATCAGAATGACGCCAGTAGGTGTTTTGTTTCATTCAGTATCATGATTCAGTCTACAAGGCACATGTTTTATCTTCAATTTGGATCACAGACATTAGTTTTTCCTCAATATCTTTTTATGACCTCAAATAGAAGCCATTGCTAAAACAATTCAATTTAAACATTAAAATACCAAAGTAGACAATTCACACAGAAAAGCTTTACACAAAGTGTGATACTGTACCTGGATCATCTGCATCAGAAACAACTGGAAGCTTGTTAAAACTACAAATTTCTGGGCCCTAAACCAGCTCTATTAAATCAATCCCCATAGAGGTTGGGCTCAGGAATCTGTATTTGAATAAGCTTCACCAGTTGTTTCTGGCACACACATAGATTGATGAATCATCAGCCTTATATATAACAACTATGGCAGCAGAGTTAGGCAGAATAAAGCAGTGAAAAACATTTTTTTTTCTAAAAGAAGTGATAATTTAAAAACTGATTGATGTGTGGAGCAAGAGGTTAGATAAGTTGAACATTACCCTAAGTTACCTCACCAAGGATGTAAAAAAAGATCAAATTTCCTATTTATGCTAGGAAAATTTAGCCTGGAGGAAGCTGCAGAGGATAAATGTATGCTCGTGCTGATGGTAACAACGATAGACATCTGCTAGATATCTTTCAGTAAAGTAAATTCATTGAAAGTACAACTAAATGTGATTGAATCTTTCTATATTTGCAAGTCTTTATATGAATAATTCACAGATGAGAAAAAAACAATCGTTTGTCAGGCCATGCATGTGTCTCCTGATTTTTGTTGCAGAAAATGTGGTTGCCTTAGTTATACAGGACTGAACCCAGGGATTAAGTGCAGCACAGAGAAGGAGATTTGTGTGTCATCCACAGAGACGTTAATTGAATCCAGGAGACAGATGGTATTGACGCTGGTACAGTAAACCTACCATGTCAAGAATTGTGCAACTTGGTGGTTTTAGAACATCAGCGGAAGCCAATACTATGGGCAATCAGTACGTAACTGCTAATCTCTCTTGATAGCACTTTTAACTTAGTTGATTTATTAATTCAGTCAAGGAAGAAGTACCTCCACATCTCTTGTTGACAGCTTTTAGAATAACTAACTTTTCTCTTTTTCTCTTAGTGAAAAGGTCTACAAGTCCCATTGATTTGGGGATTCCTAACAGTTCCTCCAAGAACAGACAAGATTTCTTTGTATAGTAATATAAAAGCCCAAGTGAGAGTTATAAGGCCAGTGGAAAATGATTTGGAAGTATGGAAACAGATACTACAGAAGAAGCCAAAGATATGAGATGCAAACCCAATGAAGACTGATATTCCTGAGCCCCAGATTGGGGAGTATGTTTAGGATTATGTAATGATTCATGCTATCACTAGCAGCAGAGAAGTATATGTAATAAATATAAATTGTCCTTTGATGTGGCACTGAGTTTTTCCGTGACCTTAACAAGCCAAGTTGAGGGTGGGACAATCCAAAGACTTTTAATAGTACAGTATTAACAACATACTCCCAAAATTTGGTGATGGAAAATAGAGAATAACAGTTTATTTATGCTTACCATGTACCTGCCACTTTACATTCATCTCATTTCTACCCTACAAAAAGGTGAGGAAATGGGGGCTCAGAGAAGTTCTGTAACTCATACGGGGTTAAAATGGCTTATAAGTGACATAATTGGGATTTGAACCTAGTTCTGTCTTATTCTAAAACCTGTGTGCTTTCCACTGCAAGAATCTTGCCACATGACATTTAACAGGATTTTGTGACCCACCAGCCTTTTACCATTTATGCTTCTACTTTGAGCAGAGGAGTAACATCAGGGTTGAGGTAGTAATTGTTGGGGTTGGTTGGCCGTAAGTTGAAGTAGAGGACAGAAGGCCTTTATTTGAATTAATTCATTTAACCTTAACGGTAATAGTATGATGTAGGTACTATTGTCACCCATTTTGTAGCTGGAGAAAAACAAGGTACAGACATTAAAGTAACTTATTCAATGTCATCCAGGTAGTACATAGCTGAAGTCAAACCACATTTGTTTGGCTCTAAAGCTCCTGTGTTTGCATTATGTCATATTGCCTCAGAGAAAAAAAAAATAGAAATTAGGTGTTTATCTGTCCATCCTTACAGGTTGAAGAACCGGAAGAGAAGATGAGAATGAAAAGCCAGTTGTTTCATTTCAAATTAACATCCTTCTTGTGGCCCTGAATTCACTCTTTCTCTCTGCCTGCCTAACTCTTGAGCTTTACTGTATTATTCAATAAAATGTCTACCTCATCCCTCTTCTCCATGTTATTGGTCCTATTTCAAACCTCTCATTACTATGGTCCTGTCTTTAAACATAACAATCCCACAGCATATTCTTACTACATCTCTAAAAAATCTCTGGTCCTGTGTCACCTCTCTCAATTCCAGTTTATTATGTAGAATAACCTCAACTCCCCACCAAATCTTGGAACACAATTTATCTTACCTCTCCATTTTATCTTACTAGAGTGGAATTCTGGCCATTTCCTGCAAACACAGACTTCTCTACTGCTTCACCAAGGAGACCTTTTCAAATCTTTGGAGGTCCTTTCATATCAGTGGAAGTGAAGAGGAGGTGTGTCAGTGGCACACTCAGAACTTCACCACAGAATGTGAACCATGAAGTATCAGAGCTAAATGGAAACCCTACTGATCACTAGGACAACACCCTCCTCATCATCATGTTCTACAGACAACAAATGTGACGCTCAGAGGTTTTTCCTTAAACTTCATATATTTCAAGATTTATTTATATGCTAATTATAGCATATAGATAGCATATAGCTAATTATAGCATATAGCTCAGACCCACTTCTCTCCTTTTATCACCTTCTTTGTGGATAACTAGCATCTAAATGCTTTTTCCTCTTCACTTTCTTCCTTAGCCATTTTCTCAGCATCATCTATGTTGAGGCATCTGTTAGTAAATATTTATTGTTGGTGACCTGTGAGATGCCAGAGACAGAGGACTCATTGCTCCTCTAAATAATTACCTGTGTGTTACATTTACCACTCGCCAACAATGATAGACCTTCATTCTACCCAGCTCTCTTTTAAACCACAATCTTCTTATAAGCTCTCTGATCTCACTGTGGCAGTCAATTGTTCTGCTGTTATTCACTTCACTCAGATAATTGATGAACTTCGTACCTTGCTGGACTCCATCCCCAGCCTGACCATCATTACTCACTCCTATACCCATTATAGTCCTTGAGTTCGTGGAACTTTCACTTCTTGTCTAATGCACTAACTCCTCTCTCAAGGATCTTTCGTAACTACCTCTACTTAAGTACTAATCCCTTACCTGTTCAATTCTCCTTATTATCCATGACCTCTCTCCACCTCTCCTACATAGTAATATGTCTCTGCTTATGTGTCTGCTTTCGCCTGCTGAGCACACCTTGACTTAGGCTTTCATTCTTGTATTGTGTGTTTGGAACTTGCCTGCCCACCATTAGCCCATTGCTCCCAATTGGGGGATATGCCAACTATCTTCCCAGAGTTTCCCTCATAATGAGTCTTGAGAACCATCTAGATCACACTCTATGCCAACTCTGCTACTTCTCAAGTCTTTTTTGATGTTCTCTCCCACTACCATCTGCTCCTTTCATGAGAAGAAAAAAAATGAAGTCAATAGCATAGTTTGTTATAATATTGGCAGTTTAATAAAAGAAACTGATATTTGATAACAAAGATCCTAATTGCCATTTTTACTATTATTACTTATGCTTAACATTTCGTTTATCTGTATAGTGTATAGTGTATAGAGAAGTGAGGAAAATGCTGCTTGTTATAAAATTTGTATTTATTCTGAGTTTGGTAGATCGACCCAGACGAAGCTGTATTTGGTTTGGAGAAAGTGGGGTGATAGGCATGAACAGCAGTTAGTACACTCTATAGGGAGGAACAACTAGTAAATTTATGATTTGGGGTTGAGGTCATACTTATAGTATGAAAAATAAACATGTTAACTAAAATTAATTGTTATGCCTGGATTGTAATTATCAATATATAAAATTATTCGTGGAACTTCTTACCCATACCTTGAAACACAAGACACATTTACTTAAACTATTGATGTAAATTTGAAAGATGCTGGTGTTTAATCATAGAAATGAATGACTTTAATGAAGGCAAATTATCTTGCTAAAATGAATCAAATGAATAGGCTTGCTTACAAAAATGGAAGTGAATCCTTATTTTTGAATTTTGAATTTTTCTTCAGTGAAAGTTAGGATATGGTTTGCTATGGTGAAAGCTTCATTTCTTGTCATTTCTACCAGAGAAGGGAGGGCTATCTTTCCTACCTCACATCCACCTGAACGCTTCTGCCAGACAGAGCCAATTCTTTGCCATTTCCTGAATGTACTCATTCATGTAGGTAGAGCTTGGGAAGGCTTTAGCACTCCCATGACCTCCATCAGCCCTCCAAAGCTATCCCAAATAACTACCCAAGCTATCGAGCAGTGATGTGTCTTCAATGAAAAGCTGTTTTGTTTTTAGATTTTTTGTGTGTTCTTTTCACTTTAAGAGAAGTCTTCTAAGTATTCCTGCCATTCAGATTACCATCCCAAGTTACTCCTATGTAAACTATCTGGAACTGCCATTGTTTTTAATAATGCTGGTCTCTATACTTGCAATGAATCCCCACTCCCAGTACAGACTAAGTGAATTCCGCTCTTCCTTCGAGAACCATCACAAATGCCGTTTTCTCTGAAAAGTCCTCTCTGCTGCCGTATCCCAAATAGTGATTTTTCTTTTGTTATAATATTTTGCTAAAACAATGACGTTTATAGATTTACATTCCAACTCCATATTTTATATGAGTGTTTCCCATGGTAGACGGTCAGCTTCCATGTTCAAGATTATTCATTTGATATCCTGAGCTTCAGTACAGTGCCTCACATAGGTAATTAATTAGCTAACAGATGAATACATTATGTTGGAAAGTTTGAAATCAGTAAGTACAAAATTCTGATTATACTAGTTCAAAAATTGGGACAACCTAGATTGACCAGACTCAAGATTACCCTAGGAATTTCTTTCTTCATATTTGCAAAATAATAGTGACTTTATTCAAGGACACTAGAACAATTTTAACTTATTTTATATAAAAGAATTGATATACAGAAAGGAGGCAAAGCAAGATGGCTTAACAGAATCCTCTGCCAATCATCCTCCTCACAGGAACACCAAATTTAACAACTATGTATGCAAAAAAAAAAAAAAAAAAAACTAAAAAACAAAAAACACCTTCCTAAGAACTAAAAATGAGGTGTGTAATCACAGTTCTTGGTTTTAACTTCATGTCGCTGAAAGGGGCACAGAAGAGAATAGGTAAGACAGTCTTGAATGGCTGACACCACTCCTTCCTCATCCTCTGGCAGTGGCTGCATGACACAGAGAATCTGTGCACTTGAGTGGGAGAAAGTGCAGCAATTGTGGGACTTTGCATTGGAACTCAGTTCTGCCAACACCGAGAAGAACTCAGTCAATGTCCATGGAGGGAGCATGTAGATCTAGCCAGAGAGGAATCACCCCTTCCAGCAGTGAGAACATGAGTTTTGGCAAGCCCCACCATACTGGGATAAAGAGTTCTGGGGTGCTAAATGAACTTAAAAGGCAATCTAGGTCACAAGGACTGCAACTCCTAAGCAAGTCCTAGTGCTGTACTGGATTTGGAGCTAATGGACTTGGGGGATGCATGACCTAGTAAACACCAGCAGGGGTAGCTAAAGGAGTGTTTGCTTCACTTTTCCCCCAAACCCAAGCAGCACAGCCCACAGCTCCAAAAGAGACCCCTACCTTCTGTTTGAGGAGAAGAGAGGGAAGAGTAAAGAGGATTTGTCTTGCAACTTGGATATCAGTTCAGCCACAGTAGAATAGGGCATTGGGCAGAGTTATGAGGCTCCTATTCCAGACCGTAGCTCCCAGATGACATTTCATACCCTGGGCCAGAAGAGAACCCACTGCCTTGAAGGAAAGGACCCAGTCCTGGCAGGATTCATCACCTGCTTACTAAAGAGCCCTTGGGCCCTGAATAGTCAGCAATGGTAACTAGGTAGTACACACTGTGGGCCTTGGATAAAACTCTGAGATATGCTGGCTCCGGGTTTGACCCAACATATTCACAGATATTGTGGCTATAAGGAGAGACTCTTTCTGCTTGAGAAAATGAGAGGGAAACATAAAAGGGATTTTGTCTTGCAGCTTAAGTTCTAGCTCAGCCAGAGTGGGGTAGAGCATCAAGTGGGCTCTTGGGGTGCCCAATTCCAGGCCATGGCTCTTGGACACCATTTATAGACCTACCCTGAGCCAGAAGGAGCTCACTTCCTTCAAGGGTAAATAAAAATCCTGGTAGCATTCATCACAAGCTGACCGAAGAGGCTTTGGGCCTTAAGTGAACATGGGTGTTATCCTGGCAGTACTCTCCATAGACCGATGGTGGTGGTGGACATAGGGAGAGACTCCTCTGCATGACGAAAGGGGAGGGAAGGGTGGAAAACTTTGCCTTGTATTTCTGGTGCCAGCTTAGCTGCAGTTGAATAGAATACCAAGTAGATTTCTGACTCCAGGCCCCGGCTCTGAGACAACATCTCTGGATGTGCCCAGGGTCCAGGGGACCTCACCACTATGAAGGGAAGTTCACAAGACTGACTGGCTTCACCACCTGCTGATTTTAGATTATTAGATACTTGAGCAAACACAGATGGTAGCCAGATAGTGGTTATAGAGGGCCGTGGGTAAGACTCAGTGTGTGCCAGCTTCAGGATTGATCTAGCACAGTCCCAGTGGTGAGGGCCAACCACAAGAAAGAATCAGTGAGCTTTAAGACAGAATATTTGGAAAATATATAGTCAAGAGAGACAAAAGAAAAAAAGAATAAGAAAGAATGAAGATCAGTCAACAAGTGGATAAAGAAATTGTGGTATACATATATGATAGAATATTTGCAGCGACCTGGATGAGATTGGAGACTATTATTCTAAATGAAGTAACTCAGGAACCAAAGGTCGTATGTTCTCACTGATATGTGGGAGCTAAGCTATGACGATGCAAAGGCTTAAGAATGATACAATGGACTTTGGGGACTTGGGGGAAAGAGTATGAGGGGGATGAGGAATAAAAGAGTACAGATATGGTGCAGTGTATACTGCTCGGGTGATGGATGCACCAAAATATCACAAATCACCACTAAAAAACTTACTCATGTAACCAAATACAACCTGTACCACAATAACTTATGGAAACATACATACATACTTACACACATAGAATGAAGTATTCTACAAGATCTAGAAAATAGCCTCCAAAGGACAAATTTAAGTGTTATTGGCTTAAAAGAGGAGGTGGAGAGAGAGATAGAAGAGAGATGATATCAGAGAACTCTCCAAACCTAGAGAAAGACATCAACTTTCAAATACAAGAAAGTTATAGAACATAAAGCAGATTTAACCCAGGGAAAACTACCTCAATACATTGAATATCATACTCTCAAAGTCCAAGGATAAATAAAGAATCCTAAAATCAGCAAGAGAAAAAACAACACACAATGGAGCTCCAACATGGCTGGCAGCAAACTTCTCAGTGGAAGGCTTATAGGCTAGGAGAGGGTGGCATGACATATTTAAAGTGCTGAAGGAAAAAAAGCATTATATCCTAGACCAGTATATTTGGCAAAAATACCCTTCAAACATGAATGAGAAATAGATTTTTCTAGACAAAAGCTAAGGAATTTCTTCAATACAAGATCTGTCCTACAAGAAATACTGAATGGAGTTCTTCAGTCTGAAAGAAAATAATGTTAATAAGCAATAAGAAATAATCTGCAGAAAACCAAAAATCACATGGTCTCACTCATATGTGGGAGCTGAACAATGAGAACACAGGGACACTGGGAAAGGAACAACACACACTGGGCCCTGTTGGCGAGGTTGGGGAGGAAGAGAATCAAGACAAAGAGCTACAGAATGCAGGGCTTAATACCTAAGTGATGGGTTGATAGGTGCAGCAAACCACTATGGCACACGTTTACCTATGTAACAAACCTTCATGTTCTGAACATGTATCCTGGAACCTAAAATAAAATGAAATTTATAAAAAGTTATCTGAAGGTACAAAACTCACTGGTAGTAGTAAGTACACAGAAACACACAGAATGCTACAACAATAATTGTGGTGTGTAAACAACTCATATCTTAAGTATAAACATGAAAAGAAGAACCAAACAGATATGATAACCGCAACAACTTTGCAAGACAGATAGTACAGTATGATAGAAACAACACAACGTTTAAAAGCAGGGCAATAAAGTAAAAGTACAGAAGTTTTTTTGTTTTCTTTTTGCTTGTTTATGTAACTAACGTTGTTATCACAGCCTAAAATAATGGCTTATAATATATAATTTGAAAGCTTCATGGAAATGTGGGGTTGTTGCCCCCATACAGAGTCCCTACTGGGGCACTGCCTAGTGGAGCTGTGAGAAGAGGGCCACTGTCCTCCAGACCCCAGAATAGTAGATTCACTGACAGTTTGCACCATGCACCTGGAAAAGCCACAGGCACTCAATGCTGTACCCTGCAAAGCCACACAGATGGAGCTGGCCAAGACCATGGAAACCCACCTCTTGCATTAGTGTGACCTGTATGCGAGACCTGGAGTCAAAGGAGATCATTTTGCAGCTTTAAAATTTTACTGCTTTGCTGGATTTCGGACTTGCATGGGCCCTGTAGCCCCTTTGTTTTGGCCAACGTCTCCCATTTGAAATGGCTGTACTTTCCCATTACCTATACCCACATTGGATCTATGAAGTAACCAGCTTGCTTTTGATTTTACAGGCTCATAGGCAAAAGGGACTTGCCTTGTCTCAGATGAGACTTTGGACTGTGTACTTCTGGGTTAATGCTGCAATTAGCTAAGACTTTGGGGGACCGTTGGGAAGGCATGATTGGTTTTGAAATGTGAGGACATGAGATTTGGAGAGGCCAGGGATGGAATAATATGGTTTGTGTACCCACCCAAATATCATCTTGAATTGTAGCTCCCAGAATTCCCACATGTTGTGGGAGGGACCCAGGGGGAGGTAATTGAATCATGGGGTCCAGTCTTTCCCATGGTAGTCTCATGACAGTGAATAAGTCTCAGAAGATCTGATGGGTTTATCAGGGATTTCCACTTTTGTTTCTTCCTCATTTTTCTCCTGCCACCACCATGTAAGAAGTTCCTTTTGCCTCCTGCCATGATTCTGAGGCCTCCCCAGCCATGTGAAACTGTAAGTCCAATTAAATCTCTTTTTGTTCCTACTTTCCAGTATGTGTTTATACAGCATATAAACAAAAACCAGGAAAGAGCAGGGTAGTAGCTATACTTATATCAGATAAAGTAGATTTAAAGACAAAAACTAAAAGAAAAGACAATATCATTATAAATGCATCAATTTGGCATGAGGAAATACCAATTGTAAATATATACGCACCCAACACTAGAGCCCCAAAATGTATAAAGCCAGTATTATTAGAGCTAAAGAGAGAGACTACAATACATTAATAGCTGGAGACTTTGGCACTACACTTTCAGCATTGGACAGATCATTCAGACAGAAAATCAATGAAAAAACATCCAACTTAATCTGAACTATAGACCAAGTAGACCTAATAGATATTTATAGAGCATTTTATCCAACAGCTACACATTTTTCTCCTCGGTACATGGATCATTCTCAAGGATAATAGGTTAGGCCACAGAAGAAATATTAAAACATCCAAAAAATTGAAAAAATATCAAGCATCTCTGACCACAATGGAATAAAACTAGAAATTAACAACAGGAGGAATTTTGGAAACCATGCAAACACACGGTAACTAAATAATATGCTCTTGGATTACCACTGGGTCAATGAAGAGATTAAGAAAGAAATTGATAAATTACTTGAAACTTTCAAACTCATTCTATGAGATCAGTATTACCCTGATACCAAATCCAGACAAAGTTGCATCAAAAAAGGACAAATATAGGCCAGTATCTGGCAAGCATTCAGGAAAAATTCTCAACAAAGTGCTAGTAAACAAAATTTAACACCATATTAAAATATTCATTCGTCATGACCAAGTGGGCTTCTTCCCAGGGATGCAAGGATGATTCAACATATGCAAATCAATCAATGTGATACATCACAACAGAATGAAAGACAAAAAACACATGACCATTTCAAATTTATGCTGGAAAAGCATTCAATAAAATTCGACATTTCTTCATGATAAAAACCTTCAAAAATATGAGTACAAAAGAAACATACCTCAAGATATAAAAGCCATATGTGACAGGCACACAGCCAGTATCACACTGGATGGGAAAAGGACTGAAAACCCTTCCTCTAAGATCTGGAACCTGAAAAAGATACCTTCTTATACCACTGTTATTCAACATAGTACCGGAGTTCCTAGATAAAGCAATTGGACAGGACAAAGAAATAACCAGCATCAAAATTGGTATGCAAAATGTCGAATATGCCTCTTTGTACATGACACAATCTTATACCAAGAAAAACCTAAAGAATACACAAAAAAACTATAAGAACTGATAAGCAAATTCATTATATTTGCAGGATACAAAATCAACATACATAAATCAGTAGTACTTCTATATGCCAACAGTGAACAATCTGAAAAAAAAAATCCCATTTACAGTAGGTACATATAAAATAATATACCTAAGAATAAACTTAACCAAAGATGTAAAATACCTCTACAATTAAATCTATAGAACATTAATGCAAGAAATTGAATAGGACACCCAAAAAAATGGAAAGATACTCCATGTTCACAAATTGGAAGAATTGATATTGTTAAAGTGTTCATACTACCCAAAGCAATCTACAGATTTAGCACGCATGTCCTCTATCAAAATGCAATGACATTGTTCATAGAAACCATAAAACAATCCTGAAATGTATACGGAACGTCCACAAATCCAAAATAGCCAAAGCTATACCGAGCAAGAAGAACGAATATGGAGGAATCACATTACCTGACTTTAAATTAAACTACAGGGCTATAATAAACAAAGCAGCATAGAATTGGCATAATAAGAGACACATTGACCAATGAAACAGAGTAGAGAACCTAGGAACAAATCCATACATCTATGGTGAACTCATTTACAACAAAGGTGCCAAGAACATACATTAGGGAAAGGACAGTCTCTTCAATAAATGGTGCTGGGAAAACTCGATATCCATGTGCAAAGGAATGGAACTAGACTCTTTTCTTTTACCATATACAAAAATCAAATTAAAGTGGATTAATGACTTAAATCTAAAACCTCAAACTATGAAACAGCTAAAAGAAATAATTAGAGAAACTCTCCAGGACATTGCACTGGGCAAATATGTCTTGACTGATACCCCGCAAGCCCATGCAAACAGAGAGAAAATACACAAATGGAAACACATGAAGTTAAAAAGCTTCTGCACAGCAAAGGAAAATATCAATCAAGTGAAGAGACAACCCACAGAATGGGAGAAAATATTGGCAAACTACCTATCTGACAAGGGATTAATAATCAGAATATCTAAGGAGCTCAAACATCACTATAGGAAAAAAAAACTAATAGTACAATTTAACAATGGACAGAATGGACAAAAGGTCTGAATAGATATTTCTCAAAAGAAGATATACATAGCTAAACATGTATATGAAAAGATGCTCAACATCATGGATCATCAGAGAAATGCAAATCAAAATGCCAATGCGATATCTTCTCACCCCAGTTAAAATGGCTTTTTTTTTTTTTTTTAGATGGAGTCTCACTCTGTTGCCCAGACTGGAGTGCAGCAACATGATCTTTGCTTACTGCAAACTCCACCTCCTGGGTTCAAGCAATTCTCCTGCCTCAGCCTCCAAATAGCTCGGATTACAGGCATGCGCCACCACACCCGGCTTATTTTTTATATTTTTGTTAGAGACGGGATTTCACCATGTTGGCTAGGCTGGTCTTGAACTCCTGACCTCAAATGATCCTCCTGTCTTGGCCTCCCAAAGTGCTGGGATTACAGGAGTAAGACACCATGCCCGGCCTAAAATGGCTTTTATCCAAAATACAGGAAATAAATAATGGTGATAATGTGAAGAAAATGGAACCCTTATGCACTATTGGTGGGAATGTAAATTAATACAACCACTGTGGAGAACATTTTGGAGGTTCCCCAAAAAACTGAAAATAGAGTTACCATATGACACAGAAATCCCACTGCTAGGTATTCACCCAAAAGAAAGAAAATTAGTATATCATAGATAACTCCACTCTCAGGTTCATTTCATTTTTAAATTTTAATTTTAAGTTTGAGGGCATATGTGAAGGTTTGTTACACAGGTAAACATATGTCACAAGAGCTTGTTGTACATATTATTTCATCACCCAGGTATTATGCCCAGTACCCAATAGTTATTTTTTCTGCTGCTCTCCTGCCTCCCATTCTCCTGCTTCAAGTAGACCCTAATGTCTGTTGTTTCCTTCTTTGTGTTCATAAATTCTTACCACTTAGCTTCCCGTTATAAGTGAGAATATATGGTACTCAATTTTCTGTCTCTGCAACAGTTTGCTAAGGATATCCTCCAGCTCAAGCAATGCTTCCACTTCAGCCTCTCATGTCTTAGATTTAAGTCTTTGATCCATCTTGAGCTGATTTCTGTATAAAGTGGAAAATGAGGATCTAGTTTCTTTATTCTATTTGTGACTTATCAATTTTCTAAGCAGATTAACTTAAGGACTTCTTTTAGCAGATAGTTTTTTTTTAACCAATGTTCTTGAGAGTAATGACACTTAGTGTGGAATAAACTCAAGGTGGGAAAAGAGTGTTCAATTGAATTTGGACCACACCTAATCCAGCAGGAAGTTAGTCCTAGAACAAATTATATGTAGGAATGATATCCCTTTCTTCAGTTTAAGCTGCAATGTCTTTAAAGCCTCCAGAATAAATATGTTATTTTCTCTTTCACACACACATATTTCCCTTCATCCAAATCTTTTCTCGGGAAAGTATTTGAAAGAATTTGACAGCATTTCTTATTCTATGTCTCCACATCTTCAAATTTAATTTTAATAGATATCAAAACATTGAAGTACAAAATAAAGTTTTGGTTGTCTTTTCAACCAGATGACAAGGAAACACCTGGGTGAGGGAGAAGAAAGCTTCTTTAGATCTGTGAAATCAGTCTATTCTAACTGCTGTCTTCTAACACAATTGTGACTTTTACCAGCTTGCAGTAGGCAAAAGGCACAGACATTAGGATGTCAGGTTCATTTCTTTGTGATGGTATACATTTCTTCCTACTCTGACAAAAATTCAATCAAAGTTATAGATCTTATTCTTTATTATGAAGTTGGTAAATGTGTCCTCCTGGAGACAAAGAAAACCTTTCTTCATTTCTACCTTAAATAAATACTGAGTGAGCATCTGAAAGCATTTTTTCTGGAAGTAGGTCTTCTGAGTACCTTAGTCTTTTGCCTTAGCTAACCTCAGCTAACCTTAAAATTTCAGTGTAAATTTTCTATTAAACAGGATTTATTGCACTCTTAATGTGTGTGGCACTTTTCCACTGTACTGTAGTTTAATCTTATTATAAATAGGTTCAATTGGTGACCAGTTTAACAATTGTGTAATCTCTCTGGAAACAGCAAATGGAGTAGAGAGCCAGAAACCGATTTTGGTTACAGTTGACATCAAGATTGATCTTCCTCTGAGAGGAAGCCAAGTATTAATATGCAGTCAGATTGTGTGGTGGGAGAGGTCTGAGGAGAGAAGAATCCAAATCATATCTGATATTTATGGAACACTAACAAAATCAAGGTAATGAGATTCCTGTCTAGGCTTTAATGTCTTCACATGGTTCATTGATTTCCCTATCTGTAAAATGAGCAGAATTTCCTGCCCTGCCTGTTTGAAGGGGCTAGCTGAGAATACATGAGATATTTGTAGTGTCTTTTAAAATAGGCACTATTTATGTTTATTAAATTACTGCCATTGTAAAGGCAAGCCATAGAATAAGAGTTATTTGTAATTCACATATCTTACAGAGGATAGTTAAGGAATACTTAAAGAACACCACAGTCATAAAAAAAGAATGAAATCATGTCCTTTGCAGAAACGTGGATATAGCTAGAGGCCATTATCCCAAGTGAATTAACGCAGAAACAGAAAATCAAATATTGCATGTTCTCATTTATAAGTGGGAGCTAACAATAGGTATCTATGAACATTAAGATGGAAAAGATACTACAGAATCCAAAGACGGTGGGTGAGGAAAGGGAGATAGGATTGAAAAACTACCTATTGAGTACCAAGTTAAGTGTTCGGGTGATTGGATTCAATAGAAGCTCAAATCCCAGGATTATGCAATATACTCACATAACAAACCTGCTCATGCACCCCCCCCATGAATCTAAATTTTAAAAAAAGAATATATAAAGAACATCCACAAATCCATTTTAAAAATATGACATACTCAATTGAAAAATGAATAAAAGATTTGAATAGGCATTTCTAAAAAGATATTTTAAAAGTCAATAAATATACAAAAGATGCTCAACCTCATTAGTCATTAGTGAAATGCAAATTAAAACCAAAATGAGATACTACCACATATTGACACAGAATTTCTAAAATGAGAAAGACAGCAAATATCAGAAACAATTGGAACTCAGGTGGTGGTGGTGGGAGTATAAATTGAGACAACTATTCTGGAAAATGATCTCACAATATCTTCTAAAAGCTGAACCTATGCATACCATATAACTCAGCAATTTCACTCCTATATACTCACCCGAAACAAATGATGTTACATGATTGACACAATACCTGTACAAGAATGCTCATAGCAGTAGTATTCATAACAATTAAACACTGGATTCAAATACCCATCAACAGTATGGATAAATACATTCTAGTAAGCCAAAAAAAGAACACACAAAAGAGTACCTACAGTATGATTCATTATGTAAAGTATAAACTCTCTACGATCTCAAAGAAATTATATAGTCAGAGGAGAAAAAAGAAAAAAATAATAAAAAGAATTAAACATGCCTATGAGATCAAGAAAACAGTCTCAAAATGGCAAATCTACTTATTGGTCTATATGGGGTTCCGTCTAAAGGCAACAGTAATACATGATGTTATGAGTTAGGATACTAGTTACCCTTTACAAGGAATTGAATGAAAGGATAATTGAGGGGGCTTCTGGGATTCTCGTTTTGTTCTATTTTCCATCTGGGTGCTGTTACATGGAAACATTCAATTTGTGAAAATTAACTGAGCTGAAAATGTAGATTTTGACTTTTTACACGTTATGTTTCAATACAATTTTAAAAAGAATAGCTGACATTTTTAGGGGGGATATCCATCACTTCAAGCATTTATCATTTCTTTATGTTAAAAACACTCTAATCTACTTTTAGTTATTTTAAAATATAAAATAAATTATTATTGACTGTAGTCACTCTGTTATGTTATCAAATACTATACTTTATTCATTCTATCTAACTCGGTGTTGACACCTATTAACCATCCACAATTCACCCCACATCCACTATGTTTCCCAGCCTCTGGTAACCATCCTTCTATGCTCTATCTCCATGAGTTCAATTGTTTTAATTTTTAGCTCCCACATACGACTGAGAACATACAAAATTTGTCTATGTGTAGCTTTTTAAATTTAATATAATGTCTTCAAGTTCCATCCATATTGTTACAAATAACAAAATTTTATTTTTTATGGCTGAATAATATTCCATTGTGTACATGTTCAACATTTTCTTTATCCATTTATCTATTAATAGACACTTTGGTTGATTCTAAATCTTGACTTTTGTGGATAGTGCTACAATGAACATGTGAGTGCAGATATCTCTTTGGTATACTTATTTCCTTCCTTTTGGGTACATACTCAGCAGTGGGATTGCTGGATCATATAGTAGTCCTTTTTTAAAAAATTGTTTATTAATTTAATTTTGTGGGTACATAGTAGGTGTATATATTTATGGGGTACATAAGGTGTTTTGATACAGGCATGCAATATGAAATAAGCACATCATGAGGAATGGGGTATTTTAGCTTTTGGATGAACCTCCATATTGTTCTCCATAGTAATTGTACTAATTTATACTCCCAACAACAGTGTACATGGGTTTCCCTTTCTGCACAGGCTCACCAGCATTTGTTATTGCCTGTTTTTTGGATATAAGCCATTTTTATTGGGATAAGATGATATTTCATTGTAGTTCTGATTTGCATTTCTCTGATGATTAGTAATGTTTGCATCTTTTCATATACCTGTTGGTCACTTGTATGTCTTCTTTTGAGAAATGTCTATTCTTCATCCAATTCTTAATGGAATTATTTGGGCTTGTTTTCCTGTTGAGTAGTTTGAGCTTTATATGTATTCTGGTTATTAATCCCTTGTCAGATGGGTAGTTTATAAATATTTTCTCTTATTCTGCAGGTGTCTCTTCACTTTGTTGATCATTTTTTTTCTGTGCAGAATCTTTTTAACAATGTTATCCCATTTGTCCATTTTTGCTTCGGTTGCCTGTGCTTGTGGGGTATCAGTCAAGAAATCTTTACCCAGTCCAATTCTGGAGAGTTACTCTAAGTTTTCTTTTAGCAATGCTATAGTCTGACTGTGTCCCCACCCAAATCTCATCTTAAACTATAGCTCTCATAATCCCATGTGTCTTGGGAGGGACCTGATAGGAAGTAATTGAATCATGGGGGCAGGTTTGTTCCATGCTGTTCTCGTAATAGTAAATAAGTCTCACTCATGATAGTGAATAAGTCTCCGGAAATCTGATGATTTTATAAAGGGTAGTTCTCCTGCACAGGGCTCTTCCTTTGCCTTCTACCGTAATTGTGAGGTCTCCCCAGCCATATGGAATCATGAGTCCAATAAACCTCTTTTTCTTTATAAATTACTGAGTCTTGGGTATGTCTTTATTAGCAGCATTAAAATGAATTAATACAAGTGGTTTCATAATTTGAGGTCTGGTCTTAGATTTAAGTTTCAAATCCATTTTCATTTGGATTTGTATATGGTGAGAGAGAGTGGTCTAGTTTCATTCTTATGTTTATGGATATCCAGTTTACCCAGCACCATTTACTGAAGAGACTGTCCTTTCCTTAGTGTATGTACTTGGCACATTTGTGAAAAATGAGGTCACTGTAGATTTATGGATTCATTTCTGGGCTGTCTATTCTGTATTACTATTCTGTGTGTCACTTTTTATGCCAGTTCTATGCTGCTTTGTTTACTATAGCTCTATAGAATAATTTGAAGTTTTGCTCAGGTTGACTTGGGCTATTCTGGGTCTTTGGGATTCCATCTAAATATTAGCATTATATTTTCTATTTATGTGAAAAATATTGTTGGCATCTTGATAGGGATTGCATTGAATCTGCAGATTGCTTTGGGTAGTATAGACATTTTAATAATATTGATTTCTCCTATCCATGTACATAAAATATTTTTCCATTTTTTGTGTCCTCTTCAATTTCTTGCATCAAATTTTATGGATTCCATTGTACTGATCTTTCATTTCTTTAGTTAAGTTTATTCTTAGGTATTTTATTTTATTTGTAGCTACTGTAAAAAGGGATTACTTTTTTATTTCTTTTTCAGATTGCTCACTGTTGACATGTATCAATGATGCTGATTTTATGTTGATTTTGTACCCCGCAACTTTACTGAATTTATCAGTTTTCTATTTGTTTTTTGGTGGATTGTTTAGGTTGTTCTAGATATAAGATTGTATTATCTACAAACAAGGATAATTTGAATTTTTCCATTCCAATTTGGGTGCCCTTCATTTCTTTTTCCTTTCTAATTGTTCTAGCTAGAACTCCCACTACTGTACTAAATAACAATGATAAAAGTAGGCATTCTGCCTTGATCCAGATCTTAGAGGAAAGCCTTTCAGTTTTTCAATATTAGTTGTGGATCTGTCATATAAGGCTTTTATTGTGTTCAGGTACGTTTCTCCTATACCCAGTTTGTTGAGAGTTCTTATCATGAAGGAATGTTGAATTTTATTGAATACATTTTCAGCATCAATGGAAATATTCATATTGGTTTTGTCCTCTGTTCTGTTGATATGATGTATCACATTGATTAATTTGCATATGTTGTGTCATTCTTGCATCCTTGGGATAAATCTCATTTGGTCATGATATATGACATTTTCATTGTGTTGTTGAATTTGGTTTCTAATGTTTCGTTAAGGATTTTTGGCATCTATTTTCATTAGCAATACTAACCCATAGTTTTCTGTTTTTGCTGTGTCTGTGTGGTTTTTCCCTCAGAGTAAAAGTGGCCTCATAGAATGAGTTTGGAAATATTCCCTCCACCTTAATTTTTTTTGACTACTTTAAGTAGGATTAGTATTAGTTCTTTAAATGTTTGGTAGAATTTAGCAGTGAAGTCATTGGGTCCTGAGTTTTCTTTGCTGAGACAGTTTTTATTAAGAGTTTGATCTTATCATTTGTTATTAGTCTATTCAGGTTTTGCATTTCTTCATAGCTCAACATTGATAGGCTTTATGTGTCTGGGAATTTATCCATATTTTCTTGATTTTCCAATTTATTGGCATACAATTGATCATAGTAGGCTCTAATGATCCTTCCAATTTCTGTTATATTAGTTATAATGTCTCCTTTTTCATCTATGATTGTATTTATTTGGGTCTTCTCTCCTTAGTTTGGCTAAAAGTTTGTTGATTTTATTTGTTTTCCAAAAAATCAACTTTTTGTTTCATTGATCTTTTGTATTATTTTTGTTTAAATTTCATTTATTTCTGGTCTGGTCTTCATTATGTCTCCTACTAACTTGGAGTTTGGCTTGTTAATTCTTTTCTAGTTATTTAAGATGCATCGTTAAGTTGTTTATTTGAAATTTTTCTACTTTTGATGTAGGCACTTATTACTGTAAACTTCTCTCTTAGTTTTGCTCCTATTATATACCATAGATTTGGTATGTTGTGTTTTCACTGTCATTTGTTTCAAGAAATTTAAATTTTTTCTTTTAATTATTTCATTGATCCACTAGTAATTCCAGAACATACTGTTTAATTTCTGTGTATTTGTATAGCTTTTAAAGTTCCTCTAGTTTTTTTCCATTGCGGTCAGAGAAGATTTTTGACATTTTGTTTTAAATTTAAGAGTGTTTTGGTGTCCTAACATGGTCTGTTTTTGACAATGATTTTTGTGCTGAGGAGAAAAATGCAGCTGTTGAACAAAATGTTCTGTAAATACCTAGTAGGTCAATTTGTTCTATAGCGTTAAGTCTGATGTTTCTTTGTTGATTTTCTGTCCAGAAAATCAGCAATGCTAAAAGTGAGGCATTAAGGTCTCCAGCTATTATTGTATTGGAGTCTATCTCTCTATTTCTAATCATAATTGCTTTATATATCTGTGTGCTCCAGTGTTGAGTGCATATATATATTTACAATTGTTATTTCTTCTTGCTGAATTGACTCTTTACCATTATATAATGACCTTCATTGTCTCTTTTTACTGTTTCTGTCTTCAAATATATTTAATCTGATATAAGTTTGATGATTCTTCCTCTGTTTTGGTTTCCATTTGCATGGAATATCTTTTTCTATCCCTTAATTTTCATTCTGTGTATGTCTTTATAGATGAAGTGAGTTTCTTGTAGCAACATATAGTTGGATCCTTTTAAAAAATTTATTTAGCCACTCTGTATATTTTGATTGGAGGGTTTAGTTCATTTACAGTCACTGTTTTAATGATAAGTAATGACTTCCTACTACCATTTCTAAATCTGTTTTCTGATGGATTGTCATCCCCTCCTCCCTCCCTCCCTCCCTCCCTTCCTTCCTTCCTTCTTTCCTTCATGAAAAATAATTTTCTATGGTAATATGTTTTACTTTCCTCCTTTATATTTTTGTTTCTGTGTTTTAGGATTTTTTGTTTGAAGTTACCACAAGGCTTGCAAATAGTCTCTTATAATCAAGTATTTTGTACAAATAAAAATTAAATTCTGGTTACAAAAACAACAAACAAGCATAAAGAAAGCTAAGAAATTCTCTACACTTTAATAAAAACTGTACTTTAACTCCCATCTTCCTTTTTAACTTTTTGGTATTTTTATAAAAACATTTTTATGTTTGCATACCACAATTATTGTTGGATATTCTGTATTTGTATTTACTGTTACCAGTGCATTCTGTACTTTCAGATGATTTCTTATTGCTCATTAATGTCCTTTTCTTTCAGATTGAAGAACTTTCTTCAGCATTTCTTATGGGACAGGTATAGTGCTGATGAAATCTCTCAGCTTTACTTTTGTCTGCAAAAATCTTTATTTCTCCTTCATATTTGGAGAATATTTTTGCTGGATGTAATATTCTAGGAGAAAGTTTATATATTTTTACTTCAGGACCTTGAATATATTATGTCAGTCTTTTGACCTGTAAGCTTTCCACTTAAAAATCTGCTGCCAGACATATTGAAGTTCCTTTACATGTAATTTTTTGCTTTTCTCTTGATGCTTTTAGGACCTTTTCTTTATCCTTGATCTTTAAGAGTTTGATTATTAAATGTCTTGAGGTGGGATTATTTGGGTTAAATCTTCTTGGTACTCTATGACTTTCTTGTACCTCAATATTGATATCTTTTTCTAAGTTTGAAAGTTCTTTGTTCTTATTGCTTTGAATAAACTTTCTACCTCTATCTCTTTCTTTGTCTTTTCTTTAAGGCCAATTACTAGATTTGCCCTTTTGAGACTGTTGTCTAAATCTCATAGGCATGTTTAATTCTTTATTATTTTTTTTTCCTTTTTCTTCTCTGACTGTATAATTTCAAATAGCTAGTCTTCAAGCTCTCTAGTTCTTTCTTCTGCTTGATTAATTCTCCTGTTGAGAGACTCTGATGCACTTTTCTGTTTGTCAACTGAGTCAGATCAAGAATTTCTGCTGATTTAAAAAAAATATTTTCATCTCTTTGTTAAACTTATCTGGTAGAAGTTTGTCAAGCTTTTTCACAACAGCAGGGACTTTTGAATTCTTTTTCTGAAAACTCACTTATCTCTATCACTCTGGGATTGGTAACTGGTGATTTATTTAGTTCATTTGGTGAGATTATGTTTTTCCTGGATATTCTTGATGTTTTGGATGTTTGTCAATGTCTGGACACCGAAATGTTAGTTATTTATTCTAATCTTCACAGTCTGTGCCTGTTCATATCTGTCTTTCTTGAGAAGGCTCTTAAGATACTCAAACGTTTTCAGGTATTCAAAGGTAAACAAAGGAATGCTGCGATCCAAATCTTTGGTCACTGCAGCCATGTCTGTACTAGGGAGTGCCCCAAGCCCAGTAACACTGCAACTCTTGGACCACTTTGGTAGGCTTTTGTAGGATCCAGGAGAATTTCCTAGGTTGCCAGGTTGGTTATCTTGTTCTTTCCTCACTTTCTCCCAAGCAGAAATCCTTCTCTCCATGCTGGACTGCCTGAAGTTGGGGGAAAAATGTTGCAAGTACTCCCATGGCTACCACAACTAGGACTGAACTATGTCACACCTGAAGCCAGCACAGTGCTTAGTCTCACCCAAGGCACATGATTACTACTGCCTGGCTGTCGCTGATGTTTATTCAAGGCTCAAGGGCTCTTTAGTCAGCAGGTGGTAAATCCTGCTAGGACTGGGTCTTTCTCTTCACCACTACTGGTTTCTTTCTGGCCTAGGGTGGGTTTAGAAACGCCATCCAGGAGCTCAGGCCTGAAACTGGGGACTTCAGAAATCTGCTTGGTGCTTTATTTTAATGTGGCTGAGATGTAAGACAAAGTTTCCTTCCCTTTTCTTTCTGAAAGCAGTCTCTCCAGGCTTCACTGCCTGGAACTGGGGGATGGGTGACACAACACTCCCTTGGCTGCCACAACTGATATTTCACTGGGTTGCATGCACTCCGATTCCACTGGTTCTAAGCCTAGCACAGCCCCCAGACTTGCCCAAGAACTACAGTCCTTGTGGTTTGACTATCTTTCAAAATTATTCAGGACCTCAGGGCATTTTAGTCAGCTAGTAGTGGAGATACCTGGAACTCAGATTTCTGGTGTGGAGAATTCCCATGTGGCTGGAGCTAGTTTAAATGCTCCCTTCATGAGTGCTGGCAGAGTTCTGTGTTGTGTTTCACTGTGATAGGGCAACACTGAGTTCCAATGGAACATCATACAATCACTTCACACTCCCTCCTTCAAGCAGAGATTCTCTCTCCATACTACGTGGTGTTGGGGAACAGGGAGGGTGATGTAGGCAATGCAAGACCCTCTTTCATACCCTCTTCAGTGCCTCTTTCCTTGATATAATGTTCAAAGCAAGCACTGTGTTTGCTCACCTGATTTTTGGTTCTTATGAAGGTGCTTTATTGCATTGATGGCTGTTCAATTTTGGTGTTTCTGTTGGGGGACAATCACTGTATGTTTCTATTCAGCCATTTTGCTCTGCCTCCCTCCTCGTGGCATGTTTTTATTAGGGCCCTGAGCTCCTTAGTTGGTTCTGGCACTGGTTTGGTGTATGCTATCAGTCAAATAGTCTGCTCTCTCTGTGTCTAGTTTATCATCTCGAAATGGTTTAACACTCACTCTACCTTATAGGAATTTATAAGGTTTAATTAATGAATGAATTGTAAAGGCAGTTAATGAAAAGAGCTTATATGAAGCAAAATATTAGTATTATTAAAATGTTTCAAAGGAAGTTTCTTTTTTTCTTTTTTAAATTATACTTTAAGTTCTGAGGGACATGTGCAGATAGTGCAGGTTTGTTACATAGGTATACACATGCCATGGTGGTTTGCTGCATCCACCCCCCCGTCATCTACATTAGGTATTTCTCCTAATGCTATCCCTCTCCAATCTTCCCACCTCCTGCTATTCCTCCCCTAGCCCCCCAGTGTGTGATATTCCCCTCCCTGCATCCCTGTGTTCTCATTGTTCAACACCCACTTATGAGTGAGAACATGCAGTGTTTGGTTTTCTGTTCTTGTGTCAGTTTGCTGAGAATGATGGTTTCCAGATTCATCCATGTCCCTGCAAAGGACA
>CAUYLG010077305.1:0-17277 GCA_963573385.1 Cacajao melanocephalus | reverse complement strand
CTGTACAGAAGCTCTGGAGTTTAATTAGATCCCATTTGTCTATTTTGGCTTTTGTTGTCACTGCTTTTGTTGTTTTAGTCATGAAGTCCTTGCCTACGCCTATGTCCTGAATGGTTTTGCCTAGGTTTTCTTCTAGGGTTCTTATGGTGTTAGGCCTTATGTTTAAGTCTTTAATCCATCTGGAGTTAATTTTAGTTTGAGGTGTCAGGAAGGGGTCCAGTTTCTGCTTTCTGCACATGGCTAGCCAGTTTTTCCAATACCATTTATTAAACAGGAAATCCTTTCCCCATTGCTTATTTTTGTCAGGTTTGTCAAATATCAGATGATTGTAGATGTGTGGCATTGCCTCTGAGGCCTCTGTTCTGTTCCATTGGTCTATATTTCTGTGTTGGTACCGGTACCATGCTGTTTTGATTACTTTAGCCTTGTAGTATAGTTTGAAGTCAGTAGCGTGATGCCTCCAGCTTTGTTCTTTTTACTTAGAATTGTCTTGGCTATGCAGGCTATCTTTTGGTTCCATATGAAGTTTAAGGTGGTTTTTTCAAGTCTGTGAAGAGGGTCATTAGGTAGCTTGATGGGGATAGTGTTGAATCTATAAATTACTTTGGGCAGTATGGCCGTTTTCACGATATTGATTCTTCCTAACCATGAGCATGGTGAAACCCTGTCTCCACACACAAAAAATACAAAAATCAGTGGGGCATGGTGGCACACACCTGTAGTCTCTGCTACCCAGGAGGCTGAGGTGGGATGATCATGTAAGCCCAGGAGGTTGAGGCTGCAGTGAGCCATGATTATGTCACTGCATTTCAGCCTGAGGTAACAGAGTAAGAGCCTGTCTCAAAAAAAAAAAAAAAAGAAGTTTGCAAAGTCTTCTTTCCAAGTTTACACTGTGAATGAGTGGCACTAGCAGGGTGCAATCTAAATCTACCTGGCTGCAAAGCCAGTGCTCTGTCCTGTACAACACACATACTGCCTTCGCAGAGTATTCCTACATTTTAGTTTTCAGTATGCTTCTGGATTTCAGGCTTATGGTTGTCACTGTTCCTTTTTATGCCAAGCAAGCAGCTCTTTAGCATTTGTTGCACAATTAGCAATTCTATAGCTAAAAGCAGGGATGTTAAAAAAAATCTATAAAGCTGTCCTATCGGAATGAAGCTTAGGATGTTCATTTACAGAGCTTTCTCAGTCAGTGTTTGAGTTGTGCATACATGTGTTTGTATGTCTATTTTTTTTTTTTTTTATTAACGAGTATTCCTATGTATCCAAGGCTGGATTGCAGTGGTGCGATATTGGCTCACTGCAACCTCCGCCTCTTGGGTTCAAGTGATTCTCCTGCCTCAGCCTTCCAAGTAGCTGGGACTACAGGCGTCTGCCACCATGCCTGGCTAATTTTTGTATCTTTAGTAGAGATGGGGTTTCATCATGTTGGCCAGCTGGTCTCGAACTCCTGACCTCAGGTGATCCACCCGCCTCGGCCTCCCAAAGTCCTGGGATTACAGGTGTGAGCCACTGCACCCAGCCCTATGTTTAAATTCACATGTATGCACACAATACCCAAAAAAGCCTCTTTGAAAAAAAAATGAAGTTCTTTCTAATTGGCAAAATACAGAATCATAGAGCTTATTGTTTACAAAATAAATCAAACTTTTAAACTGAACAACAGGAAAGTGAGAGTTTAAGATGAGACCAATCTTCTGCAAATTGGGACCAATATCCATGTATTGATTTTATTCACCATTCTAGGTCTTTTTATTCACCATTCCAAGTCTCTTGTTACCTGAATAGTGACTTGTCTAATAGACTAAACTTACACACTATCACCATTGTCAAAAATGCTAAGAAACTAGAAATCAATATAATGAACTCTAGCCTGAAATTCCTTAAATGTAAATCTTTGCATTGTGTACAAGGCATTTCTATTGTATTGTCTCAAAATTTAGAATTTAACATTTCATTAAGTTTAATGTAAGAAATGTATTCTTTAAGGAAAGCTTCCACTTTGGATGATTTTCTTTTTGAAGAAAATGTCAGGGACATCATATCTAGAGATATTTAAAAACAGAATGAATCTAAAATAAAAAAGATGTTTGTTTGTTTTTGAGGTGGAGTTTTTGCACTTTGCCCAGGCTGGAGTGCAATGGCACAATCTCGGCTCACTGCAAACTCCATCTCTTGGGTTCAAGTGATTCTCTTGATTCAGATACCTGAGTAGCTGGGATTACAGGTGCGTGTCACCATGCCCAGCTAATTTTTGTATTTTTGGTAGAGACAGGGTTTCACCATGTTGGCCAGGCTGGGTCTTGAACTCCTGACCTCAAGTGATCGGCCTGCCTAGGCCTCCCAAAGTGCTGGGATTACAGGTGTGAGCCACCATCCTGGCCCAAAAATATGTTTTTATTATAGAAAAAAAAAACTGGTTTCTATGGTACAGATTTTTCTCCCCATAACAACTTGCTATAAAAAAGTAAGACTCCCCTCTCTTCTTCCAGCAACCCCCAGGGAACAAGATTATCCATCCACTAGAGAATAGAATTAGGAAAGATAAATCACTCTTTGACTTCTGATATTCTATTTTTCTGATGTTTTCTGTACCTCCATTACTGGTTTGACATAATATTTGCCCTTTGAGTTTTTAACTTTCCCCAGTTGTTGTCATTCTTGAGAAAGTGAAAAGATAATAAGTTTGAACATAAAGTTGGAGTAAGCGCCAGTCTTCACACACACACACACACACACAAATCACAAGGCACTTACAATGTGTCACGAGCTACAGGTCTTTAAAATAGCACCTATTAGCCACTGAACACAGGGCTGTTACACACTTTTATTTATCCGAGGACATAGTTGCTACGCTCTCCATATAACAACACTTTTGAAAACTTCCAACCATTAAAACTGCATTTTTTAGCCGGGCGTGGTGGCTCACCCCTGTAATCCCAGCATTTTGGGAGGCCGAGGCGGGCAGATCACCTGAGGTCAGGAGTTAAGACCAGCCTGGCCAACGTGGTGAAACCCCATCTCTATTAAAACTACAAAAATTAGCTGAGAGTGGTGCCATGCGCCCGTAGTCCCAGCTACTCGGGAGGCTGAGGCAGGAGAATTGCTTGAATGTGGGAGGCAGAGGTTGCGGTGAGCTGAGATCACACCACTGCACTCCAGCCTGAGTGACCGAGTGAGCCCAGGCTGGTCTTGAACTCCACTCCTGGGCTCAAGTGATCCGCCTGCCTTGGCCTCCCAAAGTGCAGGGATTACAGGCACGAGCCACAGCGCCTGGCCTGCAAACTTCTTTCTTCCTGCATTTTCCCCACCTGTAAGGTGAAGATGTTCCCTGGAGATCTGTATTATGTTAATGCTCTTTAACCAGTGACACACCCAGAAACCAGGATAGGGATGCTATTAGAATAAGAAAATAGGTTTTAGTCATGAAGTCTTTGCCCATGCTTATGTCCTGAATGGTGTTGCCTAGGTTTCCCCCAAATGGGATCTAATTAAAGAATTTCTGCACAGAAGACGAAACTCTCATTAGAGTGAACTGGCCACCAACAAACAGAATGGGAAACAATTTTTGCAATCTACCCATCTGACAAAGGGCTAATAACCAGAATCTACAAAGAACTTAAATTTACAAGAAAAAAACAACCCTGTTGAAAAGTGGGCGAAGGACATCAACAGACACTTCTCAAATGAAGACATTTATGCAGCCAACAAACACATGAAAAAAGTCTATCATCGCTGGTCACTAAGGAAATGCAAATCAAAACCACGATGAGATACCATCTCAGGCCAGTTAGAATAGTGATCATTAAAAAGGAAACAACAGATATTGGAGAGGATGTAGAGAAATGGGAATGCTTTAACACTGTTTTGAGAATGTTAAATTTGTTCCAGGACTTATCTGAATGTTATTTTCTATAACACTAACCAATCCTCCTATTTCAAATCTATCAAACTATACTGAGGTATGGCAGTAGAAGGAGAGTATTGGAGGAAAGGCAGGTAGTAGCAGATAGAAAAAGTAAGGCAGCATTTCATAATCATTTCAGGTTGTCTATAATGTATAGTTTTCAGGGGGAACAGTAAAAGTAAAATGCCTAGGTAGAAAAGCCTGTTTAATATGCAGAATTACGTGTCTGTAACAAGAATCCTTTCCCCAATGTATCACAATCTTCTATAACAGCTTCTGATAAAATTTAAAGACTCAATATCAAATGAATGGATAAATTACAGAATATATTGAGAGGTTTTGAAGAAAAGGTAGTTTTGTTGCAATACAGAAAGCTATATCAACTTAACACTACAAAAGTGCTTCATGCAGACCAACAAGAACCATAGTTAACAGGTGAAAACCTATAGCTGTGTTTTAGCTGCCCCTCACCCACAGGTATACCCATAGTGATGGCATTTTCTGAATCAAAAATTGAGTCACATGATTTGACTGAATGAAAAAGAAAATGAGGGGAAGAGGTTTTGGAGAAAAGGGAAAGGAGTCACAGTGCATCAGCTCATGAGGGATGCTTTCACACCTGGTACTTCCTAGTTTGTTGCACATTATCACAGGGCAGGCCCTTCCCTCCTCATTTCTGAGAAGGACTAGCCAGTGAGCTCTATTAATCAAGGTATTATCTCTCTAAAAGTTATTCAACCAAAAGACCCGCAAAGTATAGCAAAACACAAAAATGATACCAAAAAAAACTGAAAAATCTTGTATTTAGAACCACATAAAATATTTAAAAATGGCATGATCGCCTATAATACAGGACATATGGCCACCATGTTTGTACAGCAACTACTTCCAGACACACATGGAAGACTATGTAATCAGACTTTTGTGATTTCTGAAAGGCATCTACCAAAAAATATTATAAAAGAGCTCCAGTGTAGTTTCCAAAGTTCATCAACATTTTCAAATCTCATGTTATAGAAAAACTTTCTTTAAAATTCGACTCAACAAATGTTTCCTATTTTAGATGTCACTATCATTTTAAACGTTAACATATAATAGCAAAGTGCACCTCATTTTTCCTATTTCATTTTTCTTCCCTCATCAATCTGACTTTGTTTTTGTAGGGAGTGCTCTAGGTGAGGCATGAACTTACAACCTTGGCATCATAAATACTGTGTACTAATCAATTGTGCAACTAGCACAACCAGACTTTTCTTAAATGGTCAATGATATGACTCGTACATTGTTACATACCATGATATTGTTATAATCACCCAGTTTATCACTTACTCTACATTTAAAATCCCTGCGTGAAAACAACTGCTTATTTTTATTCATAAACTATTATTATAAAGCCATTTCACAGAGTTATGTATTGTTATAAATCTCTAAATACTTTCAGTCAAATTTCAATATTCTCTTAATTTTATATTTCCTCTCTACATTAGATCTTTTTGTTGGTTTTTTAAAGACATGCCACTTTTGGTTTTAATATTAAGCATACTGACTTAAGGACATCAAAAATCTAGTTTTAACAAATGTATCATTCATAAAGATGTTTCCTATATGGCTGTACTCTTTTTCCATTTCCTGGTTCTGAATAGTCTTATTTCTGTCATCAGCAATGAACTTTAAGGTACCTCATTTCAACTAGAGCAAATGGCTGTTGAATTCAATGACTCACTCAGCACAGAAATTCATTAGACATTGGTTTATCAGTCAAAGATGACATTTGTTTTGAGCCAGATGGGATTTCTTGAGGAAATCCTCTAACTGGATGCAGATTAGATTGGATTTTAGCTTTCCGACACTATGAGACATCACTGTTTCATATGGCACACACAGCCTGCAATATATTTGTATATATTTGACAGGATTTTAATAGCTATGGCTTTAAAAATAAAAGATTACGCTTTTTCTCTAGTTTATCTGTTTGTGATATTTGATATTTTATTTGTTTTAAAACATGCATCATCTTAGAAATATATTTCCAAAGCCTAAAATCTTGGGATATATTTTTAAATTAAAATGTTAATAACATTAAAGAAAAATCTCTCATATGCCTAGGGTACGTAGTAACAATGGGATAGAATAGTTGATCCTCTGTGCGACTTTTCTTGGACATTGTCTCTCCGTCTCTTCTATTTTCTATGTCCTACATATCCTAACATTTGGCAAGTCATGAGATTTCTACTTAAAAAAACTCTGTTTCACAAATACCATACACAGTCAAGACTTCTTCATGTACTGCAGAGACCACAGCAGTATTAATCTAAATTGCATCCCATCTTCAAATCTTACTGTTTAAATTAGTCCTCATAAAAGCAATCAGTAATCATTTAAAAAGACAGATTAGGGAATGTTACTTATGGAAGTAAGAACTCGGATATTTGGGCCAATCCTACCAATGTGGACAACTCGTACTGCTGTATACATATACAACTCCAGATGCATTAGTGTCTATATATACATGAATTGGTGTGTGTACACACACACACACACACACACACACACACACACACACATACATATATATATTTGAAGGCTTAGGAAGCTAATAAGATAGTAAAAAATTTCAGTTACCATCTGGCTAAAGATGGAGATCTGAAAAGATGGGCTACTTTAGCCTTACAGGCTTTCATTCATTTCAGGACAGATGGTTGACAAAGGGTACAGTGCTTCTGTCAGACTCATGGAACTGGGGTCTAGCAAAGTACAGGGCTTGCCAAATGTCCCTGGCCTTGGGTTGGGACCCCAAGTGGCAATGCTTTAGCAGTAAAAGAAAATCAGAGTCAGATATTCTCACAGGGACTGCAGCTCTGTTTTGATTCTCTCTGTCTCCATAATCCTACAGAGCAATGATGATGAACCAACCAACGCCAAAGCCAACAAAAAGCAAATTTCACAAACATCCTATGGAATAAATGAATCTAGACATAAAAGAATAGATACTAAGTTATTTTATTTCAACACACAAATCAAAATATGATGTTTAGGAATATATTTTTAGGTTTTGAGGTCATATGAAAAATCAACAAAGTATTTATAATGAAAGTCAAGATCATGGTTCCTATGGTGGAGACAGGAGAGTGAACATAAGACAATCTTCTGTGGTGCTGCCCTGCCAATGTTCCTCTATTTTGGAGTGATGTCTACATATGTGATCACTTTGTAATAAAACAGTAAGTGTATACTGTATTTTGAAATTTGTGTACATGTGCTGTATTTATACTAATATTAAATTGTAAATGAAATAATGTTACTCTGTACGGAAAACATTCCAGTTACCTGTGATTGTCTACCTCCTTGTTCTCATCTGGAAACAGCCTGTCCCCTGCCCCCTTGCTCTCTCGACTATAGATAGGTGGGATTCCTTGCTCTTGTTCAAAGGACAAAAACCCTGCCCATTTTACTCTTTGGACTTGAACTTTCTTCTCTTCCTGCAATACACTTTTATTGACTTGATCCATAATTGCTTCCCAATCCTCCAGTCTCGTATTAATTTTAACCTCCTTAGAGATGTATTCCTTGACCACTCATTCTAAACTGACAACTGAAAACCCACCAAATGTTCCATATTATCGGGTTTATTTCCTTCATATTGGAAAGCAGTTGATGACATTCAATTTGTAATTAATATATCTTTTACTCAATGTAAAATCTTTGCTGTAACGCAATATGTATGATGGGAGGTACACTTTTGGTTTTTTATTCTCAACACTAAATGAATCATAGGCCAAGGAAAATTATTTTGAGAAAAGACTTTTTGCAATTCCTAAAAATTAGTCTATTATACTACGGGTGATAGGAGAAGCTTAGGATCTCATCATATCATTTGGTTATCCTAGCTATGCTGCTAAGCAACACAAATAACTATTTATTTAGCCCAGATATGTAGAATTATCTTAGACAAATTTTCATGTGTCCAGTGCCAATTTTCAAAATGACATCTTTTTCTGGCAACACCTAAGTGAAGTATTTCTTTCAAGGACATTATAAACAAAGGAAAGTAGGTGCCTTATTTCAGGTAATAATGACAGAGTTTTTGTAATGATAAGATTTATTTGTAATGTTAAATTTATTGTATTTCATTTTTACTTGAAGAAATACATATGCCATTTTAGAAACTTGGCTTTGATGGGTATATTTCCCTCCATACTTAAGCTTTTTTCAAGAAAGAATGTTTCACCTAAAACCATGCTCACCTTTCCAGAGTAATAAATGAATATTTAGCCTTAAGTTAATAAACTATGTTTTTGTTATTATTGGTCCTTTTGACATTGTATCACTGTCAATTTCATTAAAATTAAATAACTTACCTGTCATACTTACTATTTGAATACTATTTTCCACTTAATTTTTTTCTTTACTCTTTGGTGTTTTTTTGCACAAACCAAGCCTTGATCTAGCGGCACTGTGCTTGCATTCAAGTTCAAATGCATCTAGTGAATCCTGGCAGTACTCTCTATCACCTTACAGGCATCAAAGTAAATCAGCCGGAAAAGGGATAGAGATTCCAAAGGTCCCTGCCACTTATGCTGCAACACTGACTCCAGGCAAACACTCAGTCATCTCTTTAGCTGGGAACAGTGATGTGGCCCAGGAGCCTTTCACTGAACGTGGCCCAGTACTTGCAGAGTTCTCATGCACTTTGCTTGCAGTTACCACCACCATGAAAATCACCCAAGGATTGAAGAGTCTATCAAGTGTTAGAGGGGAGAAAGCTAACAGGTTCACAGATGCAGAAAATTTAGTGTTTTAATGAAACCCTGGATTCGATAATGCACTTCTTCTCTCTTTTAATGTTACCTGTCTGCTATTATACACAGTTTGTTCTTATATAACATCACTCACATATACACACACACACACACACACACACACACACACACACACACACACATACTCTTTCTCTCTCTCACCCCTACCTCAAGCAAAGGAGGTTGCAACTCTTTTTCTCAAAAATAACAAATCAACCTGTAATTCTTCACACTAATGGTAAGGTTTATGTGTTTGCTTCAAGTTAAAATTACTACCTTTCAGATGGATTATCTTTTTATTTTTATTTTTTATTTTTTTGAGATCCACCTAGGCTGTCAGAGTTCCACATTTGGCATCATTACATCCAGTTAATGTAAGACAGCTTATTTTTATATTGCGGTGTTTTATAGATTTTTTTATTGCACCATTAAGAGCATTTTGATTTCTGCAATATTCCCAGATTTTCTTGTCATAATACACAACATCCCACAGTCCCACTTTGTGCCAAATCTCATAGCATTCACTTACGTCTACTCTTCTGCCTCAGAAGGCTAGGTAATGAGCTGAGCTTCAGAAAAAGTAATTGCCAGTTTAGTTTTTTACATTACAGCCCGAACAGATTGTTTTCAATAACTAGCCAATGCTCAGTTCACAGATATTTCCCCTGGTAGGTGAGCATTGGCAATTTAGTGACTGCTAACATGTTTGCAATTCATAAATGTCATTTTTCAGTTTTTAATCTGAGAAATAATATGTTTCTTTCAGTATTCTGTAAATTTTAATGGAAGTTTTGTGGAATTTCTCATTGTTCAATAAGGCAAAAATTTGTTCAGTAGGCCTGTTTTAATCCTAATGAAAACCATTAAGGAGTTTATATAATTGACATTGACTATTTCTGACAATACAGTATTACAGAATCATTTCGACAGAAGCGGTCTTTAGCTTTGGAGTTTATGTAGATTATTACTGTATTATTTATGACTTTCACTCACTCAAAGTACATATGTATCTCATGAAGATACCATTTGAGATTACCACCATTTTAAAAATTAATAAATAATTGTTCACATTTATGAGGTACATGTGATATTTTCACATAAGCATACAATGTGTAATGATTCAATCAGGGTAACTGGGATATCTATCACCTCAAACATTTATTGTTTCTTTGGGTGGGGAACATTCAAAATCCTCTCCCCTGGTGATTTTGAAATATATGATAAATTATTAACACTGGTCACGCTACTGTGCTATTGAACACTAACACTTATTCCTTCTAACTGTATTTTTGTACCCATTAACCAACCTCTTTTTCACTCCTTCTCTTTGATACACTTTCCAGCCTTTGGTAACCATTTTGCTTACTACCTTCACGAGATCAATTTTTTTGCTTGTACATATGAGTGGGAACATGTGATATATGACTTTCTATGCCTTCTTGCTTCATTTTTGAGGATATTAAATAAAGGTCTAATACCTAGAGCTCAAGTTTGAGGTTGATATAGAGGAGAATAAGATGGTCATATTTAGGCTGAAATGGTTTTGAAGCTAATGAACTCTCTCATGTACATGGATGTACATTTGGGATTCCTATTCAGAGCTGGAATTCAAAGCATTCTAAACATGTTAACAACAGCATTTATTTATGAGCCCAGTGGCTTGCGATCTATCACATGGCACAACTGCCTAGCCTCAGGGTAGATGGTCTTCCCGGTAATGGTCCCACAGATTGCATAAGTATAATTTCAAGGCCTCGATTTGCCAACGATCTTATCACTGTAGTGATCCCTATATTCGCTTTAGCTTTCTCATGTTGTTAAGACTGACATTAGAAAGCAGGTTTACAGTCATATCATAGCGTTACCAGGTCTTAACACACAGGATCACTAAACTACCAGTCTATTTGAACTATATTTAAACTTTTTTCCAAATAATTAATGTTGGTTAGCAAGAGAATAGAAGACAGTGAAAGCAGATGAACTTCCAAGAAATAAAAAAAACTGCATGAGATCTAGGTTAATTCTAGAACTTAACTTTGAAGATTAGATTCATTCATTGAATTGGCCTGAAATCTAAGTGATATTTTGCTCTTTCTTTTTTTCCTCAGAACTAATACTCCCAAGTAGACTCTTTAAGTTCATCCTAAAGCAGCTTATATTTTTGAGTAGCTATCTACTTATTTGGATTAATTCAATTTTATCCCAGTGATATTAAATATATACATATATACACATCTATTTTAATATATGAATTAATACTGTCAGTAAAGCAAGATTTTAAAAGTTAAATAGACTGGAATCAATCAGCTTAATAATGCGTAATACCAAAAGAAAGTAAGAAGGAAAAAAAAGAAAAAATATTAGGGGAAAAGCAGGTAACTTAAGATAGGGATAAATGATTCTACATTTCTTTGTTAAAAAGGAGGTGCTAATTGACTTCACAAGAGCCAGCTAGGGTTTTAAATGCTCACTCTTCTTTTTTCTGGTCAATATTAACAACAATAAAATCAATGCCTAATAGGATATTAGCCATTAAATGGTTATTCCATGTTCATATTTAGGCTTTCACAAAGTCACAGGCATCTTTTTCTGAGAATCTGTGGATAGTCCAGTCTGTACAGTAGATAACTGAAATACAGTGTTCCCTGGATCCTTTAGCACTGGGCTTCAGAACTGGGTTTTCTTTTAAGAGGTATATGTTGTATTGGAAATCACACCAGCTTTGAGAATTGAGTTCTTATCTTCACTATATACCAACTTTATGAGTCCTCATGGTGCTTAAACGTTATTAGGAAAGAAAGAAACAAAAGCTGCAGAAGCCAATAATTAGCTAATTTTATTGTGATTTCATGCTATGATACCTTTGGCACCTCAAATGTGTCCTCTTGCCCTACTTTACCGGGAACCCGGAATAACATGAGCATTCCTCTTCCCCTTAGCTTACCTAATTTGTTCCCATTCTTCAGGTCTCAGTTTAATACCATGTATTATTCTCTTACTTCCCAAATCTTTTCCACAAGATCTGATGCCCTTAGTGTGCCTTTATCATCAGTACTTTCTCATTATAGCACTTATCACGCTTTATTATAATTACCAACTTAATTTTCTTTTCTGCCCTTGTTTCTGTTTGAACCTACCACATTTCTTGGCGTATAATATTGGCTCAATAATATTAGTAGAAAATGGATAAATAATTGAGGGTTACATTTAATTGTGTCTGGACTATAGTTGGAATCCAATACCTAATAACTATGATCACTATCTCAAACTATACCTCTTTCTAATTTCTAAAACAAAAGAATTTTAATAGTATAGAAAATGCTGATAGTTATTTAATATTTTCTGACTTCAATTAATTAAAGTCTTTCATAGAAAATGATGTGATGTTATAAGCTTTCATTCAAGACATTTAATTCAAGTTTTAACATATTTCTAACGTATGACTGGGCATATTAATTGAATAGAGTTAAATAACAGTAAAGGTTAAAGATTAGAGGATATTCTAAATGAAAGATGAGCAGTTCGCTGCTGTATATGCATACAGGCAAAGAACAGCTAGAACTTCTCTAGGATAAAGAAATGTGCTTAAAACTGTACAAATAGAAATTTTTACCATGTACTGTATTGAATGTCAATTTACAAATGGACTAATCTGTGGATAAAATATCAGTAATTATAGGAATAGAAGTAATGTTAGGCAATTTAAAGCAAGCAATTTGTTTTATTTATACATCACTAACTATATGTAGTGCGTTTTTCCCTGAACACAAAATTGTATCACATATAGTTTTTCCTTTTCTTTTAGAATCACAATGTCTTAGTCAAAGTCTGATATCAACTCTAGATTTTTCTGCCATTCAAATATTCCCACATTGACTTCCTTAAATTTTGTGGAAGTTTCCTTCTTCCCAGCTCATGTGTGTCAAAGAATTTATCTGAAGATCTTACTGACTTAGGACTTTAAGAACAAATATCAGTAAGAATCTTTTTAAATAAAAAGTCTTGAAATAACACACTTTCCTGATTTTAAAAGTAATGCAAAGTGATTTCAGAAAATCTGAGAAAATTAAAATGTATTATCCTCTTTTGGAGACAATTGCTTTTCTTTTTTATCTATTTCAAGAATGTATATATTTAAAAAAAAAAGTCATAAAGATTCCCAGTATAGTTTCATACCGGAATTTCATGTATTTCATGTCATAAACATTTTCAAATGTTATTAAAATTCTTTAACCTCACATTTTTAATGGCTATGCCATGAATAATTAAACAATACCGCTACGTTTGGAAGATTTACATTATTTATCCTTATGCAATGAATATTTTTGTATATAATTTATCTTCTGTACTTTGTAAGAGATGTTTTCTATAATGATTACTAAATTAAAACACCTAAACTTCTAATAGAATATTTCTAATAAGATACAATTAAATGGAATAAAAACATATTAAAAGAATATCCTAATTACAAGTGAAATTTTTCTTTTATCACAAATGTCTTTGCTAAATCTGATAACCAACAGAGAAAGTAATACCAAGGCTTAAGAATCTTCTTTAATATATTACACGAGTGAATGGGGATATGTGATTAGTTACAAGACCACGAACATTAAACAGCAGATAGAAAGTTACCAGCTACACCTAAAAAAAAGTGTGAATTTGTCAATATGAAGGTAGATAAAAGGGAAATATGTGAGCTACATTAAGGACCTGAAAGAGGAACCAGGCACTATTAAACCTGGTGGGAAGCTTAAGAGAAGAAAGCCCTTAGAGATTATGCCAGGATAGAATGAGTTGTCACTTGTAAAATAAGTAAAACACATGGGACACATTTTTCTCAGTTCCACAAGTAGGTTTCTAACAATCTTGATGCTCTTTTGTTATAGCATTTGAGTTAAGTGGTCTGAGTTTCTTCAGCTTTAAAAATGGTAAAATAGGCCATGCATGGTGACTCACACCTGTAATCCCAGCATGTTGGAAGACGGAGGGCAGTGGATTGCTTGAGCCCAAGAGTTTGAGACCAGCCTGGGCAACATGGTGAGACCTCATCTTACAAAAAATACAAAAAAAATTAGCTGGATGTGGTGGTGCTCGCCTGTGGTCACAGCTACTTGGGAGGCTGAGGTGGGAGAACTGCTTGAGCCCAGGAAGTCCAGGTTGCAGTGAGCCATTATTGTGCCACTGCACTCAAGCTTGGGTGACAGAGTGAGACCTTGTCTCAAAGGAAAAAAAATAGTAAAATACTGTTTTCTTTGCAAGCAGAGCCCTACCTCTCTTTTTCACCATGTATCATCAGGGGTTAGCACATTGCAGACCCTCAGTACATTTATGTTAATGGCTCTATGTGAATTCAAACGCCACACTGATTAATCATTAATTAAAAGCAAAAAGCAAAAGCCAGAAGTTTCTGCAGCCAAACAGCAAGGAGAGCGGAGGACCAGGTTCAGAACCTAAACATCAAAGCAGCAGACTTCAAAGAATTCTGGTCTATTACCTGAGCAGAACCCTGAGAGTTGTTATAATGATATATGAATATCTGGAGCAATGCAATTTAAAAGTTTGAGCTTCTAGATTTCCAGATTTTCTCTGGGCCTGCAGAAGTGGCCCACTTCATCTTTTCACAAGGTAGTATCTTCCACCTACTTGAGGGTCAAATGGAGGCCTGACAAGGGGTAGATTTCTTATAGGATAATCCTTGCCCTTCAGGGATTACTCTCATTACTCCCTCTAACAACCAGACAAACACTGAAGGTCAAATACCAGCACAACCATAACAAAGATGTTATAGGATTTCCAAGAGAGGGGGAAGGCCTGTCATTGAAGTTGCTGAAGGATCTGCAGTAGCAGGAAGAGTTCTCAGAGCATGCAGCCTGAGGGGCCCTGACAAAGGGTGAAAGAATATACATTTGGATATACAATTAATGGATATGGAAGCATTCCGCTATGATAGTAAGATTTAAAATTCTGTCACATACCCTAGGAGATGATGTTAACAGCTGCCAGGATGGTACTTGAAAAATTTATGGCTTACATTAAGTGAGGTAGAAATTTCTGAACGGCCATGGATGATGAAGGAAGAAGGGATCAAAGGAATCAGCATATTGAGGATGCCTGAGAAAATATATAGAGAAGGCTAGATATTTCGCAAGATAAATATAGTCCAAAAGATGGATCATTGGGCACTCCATTTACCAAAACATAAAGATTGTGTTGCAGAGAAGGACATGAGCATTTTTGAGAAGCTCAGTGGGAACTGTCTTTTGAAGGCCAGATGGTAAGAGTTCACATTACAGAACTGGGATTCTTGAATAAAAAAGGGAATCATACAATCTCTAAATAATAAAGAGGTGGTATTTCATTGACAGAATGAAATCAACACAGATGCAGTTTCGATAATGAGAAGGAAGACAGGAGTGGTAAACATGGAGTTTAAAATTTATAAAACAACAGAATAATAAATAGAGTATGGAGTTCCTATAGAGAAGGCAGATGGACAGCACCAAGGATCTCGATTGATTTATACAACCCAAACCAATCAAGAATGGATGATCAGGAGGTTAACGGCAGGATACCTTCTTCCTCCTCCACAAATCTCTATCTTTTGCCCCGTTTCTAGACTTGCATTGATTCTCAGACTTAATTGAAGATGACTGATTAAAAGAGAGGACAGATCTTTCAGAGAAAGAACCTAATACCAGGAACATATGAAGCTGTAATTTTCCCAGTCCTTTTCCAATGCTCCCTGAGACCCTTTTCTTAAGTGACTATGTACTAGGTAACAAGGAACATCCAGAACTTTTGAGGTTTGCTTGATTCACAACTGAAACTCAAATTGGGTCAGGTATGGTGGCTGATGCCTGTAATCCCAGCACTTTGGGAGACTAAGGTGGGAGGATGCTTTGAGACCAGGAGTTTGAGACTAGCCTGGGGAACATAGTGACACCATGTCTCTACAAAAATACGAAAATTAGCCAGCTGTGGCGGTGTGAGCCTGTAGTTCTAGCTACTTAGGAGGTTAAAGAGGGAGGAATCACTTGAGCCCAGGAGGTTGAGGCTGCAATGAGCCAAGGTCATGCCACTGCTCTCCAGCCTGGGAACAGAGCAAGACCCTATCTCCAAACAAATCAAAATAAAAACTGAAGTTAATACTTTGACATCCAAACTGACCACCTAGTCCTCCTAATAGAATGAAGGCTTATGGGAGCCAGATAATAAGTAGAGTTTTGGCTGGCATTTGGCTTACAGTGTAATCACTGGTTCCACAGACCAACCATGTGGTGTTTTCCAAGATCCTCCAAGGTGTTATTGGATTATACACTCTTGGCAGTTGGCTGATCTCTCACACTGGTTTTTTGTTCTATATGTAACAGCTATCAACTATTGCTTCACCCACCATTTTATTCATTTTTTCGTCATTTATTTCTTTTAGTCAAGGTTTCACTCTGTCTCCCAGGCTGGAGTGCAATATCATGATTATGGTCCCTGCAGGCTCACTCTCCCTGGGCTCAGGTGATCCTCCCACCTCAGCCTCCCGAGTAGCTGGGATGATAGGTGCATGCCACCTTGCCTGGCTAAATTTTTTTTGTATTTTTTGTAGAGACAGGGTTTTGCCATGTTTCCCAGGCTGGTCTCAAACTGCTGGGCTCAAGTGATATGCCCATGTTGGCATTCTAAAGTGGTAGAAATAAAGTCATGAGCCTCCATGCCTGGTCATTTTTTTATCTTTATTAATTTTCCTCACATTTATATTGTCAGAAATAATTTTTTACAATGCTTTCATATTTTTGGTATAAAATCAAAATACTTCTATAGTAAATTATTTGGGCTAAGCCATTTTCAATTCTTAAAGAAGGCAGGGAGGTGGTCTCTGGAATATCTCCATTTATGACACCAGTCTAGCAACTATAAAAATACGGATAGATAATAGTATATGACAGTGGGTAACTGTAAACTTAACCAGACAGTAACACCAATTGCAGTTGCTGCACCAGATATGTTATTTTTTTCTGAAGCAGATTAACACAACCTTCAATGTGAGATATAAAGCCATGAAAATGGAAAATGCATTTATTTTTACTCATTTCAAAAAGAAAAAAATCAGAATCAGTTTAGATCCGCATGGAACAAAAAGAATACACTTATAGAATTTTAACTTGAGTTCTCTTAACTCTCTTGACCCATATCACAATGCAATATAGAGACCTGAAACATTTACACAGTATGTGGAACGCCACATTCGTCCATTCTATCAACAGTTCTGCAAATGTGGTCTTTGAATCCTGAAGGTCCCTGAAATGCTTTCAAGAGATTAATGAGGTTTATACAAGAGATTACATTGTGTTAACATTTGCACTGATGAGGCCAAACAGTATTGTGTAAAATTTCTGGATCTCTAGCATGAAACAAATAGCATCTCACTATACTTGTTTTTAATACCTTGTTCATTGCCATGAATTGCAGTTTTTACACAAAGCTTTAAAATGTCCTTGATGAAGCCGTAAAAACTTTATTAAATATTTACTTTTTTTTTGAGGTGGAGACTCGCTCTGCCACCAGGCTGGAGTACAGTGG
>CAUYLG010077302.1:0-57500 GCA_963573385.1 Cacajao melanocephalus | reverse complement strand
GATTTATCCACCTGTCATCTTTGTAGTTGTTGACTTTCAGATTGGGTCTCTGAGTGGACGTCCAGTTTGTTGATGATGAAGTTATTTCTTTCTGTTTCTTAGTTTTCCTTCTAACATTCAGGCCCCTCTGCTGTAGGACTGCAGAGGTCCACTCCAGGCCCTGCTTGCCTGGGGATCACCTGCAGCAGCTACAGAACAGTAAGGGTTACTGCCAGTTTCTTCTGCTGCTATCTTTGTCCCAGAAGGATACCCACCAGATGTCAGTCTGAGCTCTCTTTTATGAGGTGACTCTTTGGATATACGGGGATCAGGGAGCTGCTTGAGGAGACAGTCTGTCTTTTATAGGAGCTCATGTGCCGAGCTGTGAGCTCTGTTGTTCATTCAGAGCTGCTGGGCCGGTACGTTTAAGTCTGCTGCAGCAGAACTCATAAACTTCCCCCCCTTTTTTTTCCCAGGTGCTCTGTCTGGGGGATTTAGGGCTTTGTTTATGAGTTTCTCTTGTCCTGCTGCCTTTTTTCAGGGCTGCCCTGACCTGCCAGGAGGCAGCCTAGTCACTGTCTGCCTATAGAGGCTTTGCTGAGCAGCTGTGGGTTCCACCCAGCTGCTGTGTGAACTTCCCTGCAGTCCTGTTTATACGGATATAGTTAGAACTGCCTCAGCAATGGTGGGCTGCCTCTATAATGGCAGACTCTCTCTGTAATGGTGGGCTGCCTGAGTAATGGCGGACTACCTCCGTAGTGATGGACTGCCTCGGTAATGGTGGACGCCCCTCCCCCACAGAGCTGGACCATCCGGGTTCAGCTGTGCTTGCTGTGAAACTCTCAATCCAGAGCATTTCAGATTGTATTTTTGTGGGGTTGGGACCAGCCGAGCCTGATTACCTGGCTCCTGCCTCAGAGCAAACGGTTGACTGTCTCCTAGGTGTTCCAGTCTCCTGTTGAAAAGGCACCGGGATCTGTGCGATTTCCTGTGCAGCAACCCCCTGTGCCTGTGCCAGCTGAAACAGCCGCACTGAGATTCATGATGCTTTTTTGCCCGGGACTCTCCTGGCCTGGCTCCCTGTTTCAGTCCCCTTTTCTATCAGTTGAATGGGTGACTCTGACTTCCCATAGCTCCAATCGCCAGCTAAAATGGTGCCCGTGGAGAACCACTGTGCCGGGGCACAGGCCAAGACAGCCGTACAGGCCGAAACAGCTGTACTGGCGACCCATGGGGCTCCTCCGCCTGGAAATCTCCTGGTCTGTGGGCAATAAGAATCCATCTGGAAATGCGGCGTCCACTCACCCTCCGCGCTTTCAGTGGGAACTGCAATCCTGAGCCGCTCCTCATTGGCCATCTTGGATCCCTCTGCCTCTTTCTTTCACTTATAGGGACCCTTATGATGACATCAGGCCCACCCAGATAATCCAGAACAATCTCTCCATCTCAAGATCCTTAAGCTAATCATGTCTGAAAAGTCTCCTTTGTCATGTAATTTAACATGTTTATGGTTTCCAGGGATTAGAGCATGAACATCTCCAGGGGCCATTATTCTGCCTCCCACAGCTTTCTTTTCTCTTGGGTAAATACCTAGGAGCAGAATGGCTGGATCCTGTGGCAGGTGTTTAACTTTTTTTAAAAATTGCCAAACTGGTTTCCAAAGTGCTTGTACTATCTTACATTCCCTCAGCAATGTACAAGAGTTCCAGTTCCTCCACATGCCTCACCAGTATTTGGAATGGTCAATATATTAGATTCCAAGGTTGCTGTTATGAACTGCCACAAACTGGGGGTCTTAAAACAAGAGAAATCTGTTTCCTCACAGTTCTGGAGGCCAGAACTCTCAAGTCAGGTGTCTGCAGGGTTAGTCCCCTCTGGAGGCTCTCAGGGAGACAGTTTGCCTCTTCAGCTCTGGTGGCCCCAGATATTCCTGGGCTTATATATATATACATCATTCCAATCTCGGTCCCTGGCTTCACATGGCATTCTCTTCTCTGTGTATCTCTGTGTCTTCATGAGGCCTTCTTAAGGACAACCGTCAGTCACTAGATTTAGGGCCTACCCTAATCCACTATGAACCTTGCTTTAACTAATTACATCCGAAAATATCTTATTTCCAAATACAGTCACATTCTGAGGTTCCAGTGGACATAAACCCAGTATAGCCAGTCTTTTACATTTACCATTCTAATAGGTATGTAGTGGTGTCTCACTGTGGTTTAAATTTGCACTTTTGTAATGACTAATAATGCTAAACATCTGTTCATATGCTTATTTGCCATCTTCTTTGGTGAAATGTCTGTTCAAATCTTTTGCCTGTTATAAAACCTGGGCTGTTTATTTTCTTATTATCGAGTCTTGAGAGTTCTTTATGTATTGTGGATACAAGTTGTTTTTATTTCATTCAGATGTGTAACTTGCAAACATTTTCTCCCAGTCCATGGCTCATGTTTCCACTCTCTTAAAAGTGTTACTCAAAGAGCAGAAGGTTTTAATTTTTGTGAAGATCACTTTTTCCATTTTTTTATGGCTCATGCTTTTGATAGTGTCTAAGAACATCCCCTTTGCCTAACCCAAGGTCACAAAAATTTTCTGTTTCTTCAGGAATCTTTGTAGTATTGTAACTTTGCATTTATACCTATGAACTGTTTTGAGTTAATTTTTTTTTTTTTTTTTTTTTTTTTTGAGACTGAGTCTCTCTTTGTCAGCCAGGCTGGAGCACAATAGCATGATCTTGGCTCACTGCAACCTCTGCCTCCTGGATTCAAGCGATTCTTCTGCCTCAGGTTCCCGAGTAGCTGGGACTATAGGTGCGCACCACCACACCTGGCTAATTTTTGTATTTTTAGTAGAGATGGGGTTTCACCATATTGGCCAGGCTGGTATCGAACTCCTGACCTCATGATCAGCCCACCTCCACCTCCTAAAGTGCTGGGATTACAGGCATGAGCCATCGCGCTCAACCTTGAGTTAATTTTTATATATAAGATGTAGAATGCCTGCTCTCACCATTTCTCTTCAACATTGCAGTGGATGTTACAGCCATTTTGATAATGCAAGGCAAAGACATAAAAGGCATTAAGACAGGAAAAAAGGAAGTAAAATTCACACATGATATGATAATCTTTATATAAAATCTGATGGATTTTCTCGTAATTGAGAACTAGTAATTGAGTTTAGCAAGGTTGCAGGATACAGGATCATTATACAAAAATCAATTGCACTTCTAAATATAGTCAAGAACAACTAGAAACTGGAATATTAAAACACAATATCATTTACAATAGCATCAAAAATAAAAAGTGTTAAGGGATAAATCTCACAAAAAAGTGATGAAATACTTATAGACTAAAAACTGAAAAACACTGCTGAAGGAAGTTTAAAAAGAGCTAAATAAGTAGAGAGATATATCCTGTTCATAAGTTGGAAGACCTAGTATTGTGGTGATGGCAAATCCCCCCAAATTGAACTATAGATTTAATGCCGTTCTGATCAAAGATTCCAGAAGGCTTTTTTTTGTAGAAAGTTACAAATTTATTCTAAAATTCATATAGAAAGGCAAAGAACCTAGAAAGCCTTTGAAACATAATAAAGTTGGAGAACTAACACTACATGATTTCAAGACTTATTATAAAACCACAGTATTCAAGGCAGCATGGTATTAGTATAATGACAGGAATATAGATCAATAGAACAGAATACAGAGTCTATAAATAGATCCACACATAAATGGACAACTGATTTTTGACAAAGGTACAAAGGCAATTCAGTGGAGAACAGAGTCTTTTGCCCACTTTAAATTGGGTTGCTTTATAATAAAATTGAGTTTTCTTTCAAAATTGCATTTTGAGTTTTTTTATCTTCTTATTTTGGAAACCACTCCTTTATAAGATATATATTTTGTAAATATCTTCTCTTAGAGGGTAGTTTTTTGTCTTTTCATTTTCTTAACCATGCCTTTGAAAGAGCAGAAGTTCTAAATTTTGATGAAGCCCAATTTATCAGCTTTTTTCTTTTATGATTTGTGTTTTTGGGTCCCACATGGGAAATCTTTGCCAAACTTAAGTCACAAAGATTTTCTCGCATGTCATCTCCTAAAAGTTTCATGGTTTTAGGTTTTGCATTTAAGTCAATGATGCATTTAAAATTAATTTTTGTACAGGGAGCTAGGTATGGGCTGAGGGTTGTTTTATTTTGCATATAATGTCCATTTTTGTAGCACTCTTTATTGAAAAAGACTATCTTTTTTCTATTGAATTGCCTTTGCACCTTGGTTGAAAATCAATTGACCATATACGAGCAGGTCTATTTCTGGATTCTGTATTCTGTTCCATTGATCTATGTGACTGTCCTCTCACCAATACCACACTGTCTTGATTACTGTAGACTTACTTTATAGTAAGTCTTGAAATCAGGTAATAAAAGCCTGAGGTCTTTTCTCAGTTTGAGAAGTTTTTGCCATCTAGAGAAGCTAGGAATGAAAAATAATTTTGTTTTCAAGCCCAGCAGGTCCTGGCTCCTTTATATTTAATAGCTTGTTTTAGTTCATTTCTTTCCTTTTGTATTTTATCATAGGTAGCAAGAAAAAGCCAGATAACACTTTTAATATTCTGCTATAGCAGTGGGATAACAGGATACATGTCTTCTTTCTATGTTACTGCAGGTGACAAACTTTCCACCACCACATAACAAACATCCCCTTTCTTCCAGTTTCTAATTACATTTTTCTTAACTCTGTGCTGACATCCTTCTCAGGACTCTACAAGCTTTTAGTATTTCCAAGGCCCTGCAGAGGTCTCTGATGTGTGGCTCTGGCCCAGAGCCTCTTGCACAGTTATAGTCAAATGGAGCTGGTGCTGGGCCAGCAGGGGGCACCTGGGTGTTTCTGGGCCTCTCTCTCTCTTCATGGAGTCTTCAGGCTCTCCATGCAGTCACTCTGCATAGGCTAGTTTGGGCTTCCTCACAACATGGCAGTTTCAGGTTGGCCAAATTGCTTACATGATGGATGTAGGCTTCAAGAGTGAGTTTTCTGGGTCACAAGGAGGAAGCAGCCCCGTCTTTTCTGACATAGCCTTGGAAGTTACATATGGATGGAAGCCACTTCCACCATACTCTATTGCTCTAGGCAATCCCAAACTCACCCAAGTTCAAGGAGAGGGGACACTGACTCTTACCTACTGACAGTAGAGTGGCAAAGTACTAGAAGAACATTTGGGAATAAGAGATATTCTGTTGCCATCTTTGGAAAATACAATCTAACACAATAAGGAAAACCCCTCTCTTATGAAAAATTGTTCTTTATGCCTAATTTTTAAAATATCTCATGTCCCATAATAATGTAATGCATTTCCTCTTTTGTTGTTCTTGAAGCTTCCTCTGGGGATTTTGCTATCAAAACCAGAGGTAAGGTATGCTGGAGGTAGCTCACACTGGCTCATGAAGGCCAACTGTTAAATTTTGGGGAATTTTGCAAGCTACTCATTAAACAGCAATTATTTGAAATTAAATTATATAACACTTGAAAAGATTAAATTAAAAACACAATAAATGATACACTACTCATTACTTACTGATTATTTTATAAATTTTGCTATTATCTATGCTCTTGAGATTAAAGTCTGTTCTATCTGTATGGTGGAAATAACATATCATGGTGGGTCACTCACTATGCCTCGCTTCCCAGGTTCACATTCAGTGATTCTACCTTGGTAGCTTGAATCTAGTAGCCATGGTGGGAATATTTACACCATGAAAATAGACAGATGCTACCAATCAAGGCTTTGGCTGATTGTCTAGACCTCAGAAGGAAATGGAGAAAATGTTATAATACAGATTAAATGTTTAAGTGTGTTGTGTTATACCCATTACATTGTGAATAGCAATAAAAATTGGAGTAAATATTCTTCCAGTATTAAAAGCTATTATCCAATTTAGCAGAGAAGTTGATGGCTGAGTGAAGTTCCAGCACATGTCTTCACTGTCCCACTTTCATTTTACTCCCTAACGGAAATGGAGAATCAGCCAACATTCATGTTGGAAATACACTCATGACTAGGGTGCAGCTCCATTTGTCAAATCATGGTTGGCTTGCAGCCTGGGCAACATAGAGAGACCCTATCTCTCAAAAAATTTTTAAATATCATTAGCCAGGCATGGTGGTAGGCACCTATAGTCCCAGCTACTGAGGATTGCTTGAGGCTAGAAGTTCAAGGTCAGCCTGAATTATATCAAGATCCCATTTCAAAAAAATGAAGAAAGGAAGGAAATCATGGTTAACTTGCAATCACTGAGAGCTGATGGCTTCAGAGCTTGGCAAAAATCAATGAAATTTTATTGTTATTTGCAAATTTTGCAGCATACATCCTAAATTCCTTATCGTAAAATTTATCACGCAAAAAAAGTATGTATGTACATGTATACATGTATACATTTTTAAAGAGATGGGATCTTGCTGTGTTGCCCAGGCTGGTCTCAAACTCCTGGCCTCAAGTGATCCTCCCACCTTAGCCTCCCAAAATGCTGGAGTTACAGGGATGAGTCACCGTGCCTGGCCTACAATTTTTTACGACAGATAGTTGCTACTAGCCTGCTACTGATCAAAACCCACCACTGAAAGAATGACAGTTTTCATTTACTGAGAAGTTAGTGAATGTTGGAAAATAAGAATAGTTAATATTCATCGTGTGCTGTTCTAAGCCCTCTACATGTCTCATCACATTTAATCCTCACAACAGCCTGTGAGGTGGGTATGATTTTATTACCATTTTCAAGATTAAGAAACTGAGGCACAGGGGTAGAATAACTTGCCCAAGGTCACAGAGATGAGACACGACAGAGCCAGGATTTAAAGTCATGAAGACTGAATCCAGACTCTGTATTCTTAGCTCCTGCTCTGTGCTGCGTCTCCAAGGGCAGCATGCTATCTTGTAAAGTCATAAAATAATTGTCATGATTCTACTGACAATAAAAATAGATAATTTTTGGCTGGGCACAGTGGCTCATGCATGTAATTCCAGCACTTTGGGAGGCTGAGACAGGTGAACTGCTTGAGACCAACATGGTGAAACTCTGTCTCTACAAAAAATACAAAAATTAGACAGGCTTATGCCTGTAATTCTAGCACTTTGGGAGGCTGAGACAGGCGAACTGCTTGAGACCAACATGGTGAAACCCTGTCTCTACAAAAAATACAAAAATTAGACAGGTGTGATGGCAGACCCCTGTGGTCCCGGCTACTCAGGAGGCTGAAGTGGGAGGATTGCTTAAGCCTGGGACGTTGAGGCTGCAGTAAGCTGTGATTGCACCATTGCACTCCAGCCTGGGTGACAAAGCGAGATCCTGTCTCAAAAAAAAAAAAGCTATTAAAAAAATCAATTACTTCTTTTGTGTCAGGCTCTGTGCTAAGAGATTTCCATGTTCTGTCATTTAACTTCTAAATATCCAATTTCTGCTACTATCCCATTTTATAGGACAGGAAACTGAGACCCATAGAAGCTCAAGTCACCAAGCCAGTTATTGTTAGGCTAGGACTCGAAGCCAGGTCTGCCTGAATTTAGGGCCTCGGCTCTTTCCCACACATTTTTAGCCTAGAACCAAGCTGTTCATAAAAGGTATGCCCCTAAATAGGAAACTAGAGAGAATGGGCCCTAAGGGAGAGCTCTGAACCCTATCTTCAAACTTGAACCTGTCCTTGGACTGCACCTGTCTTTGAAGGTCTGCCCATACGAGTGAATCTGGAGCAGAGGCCGGGCTCAGCAGAACTTCACAAAACTGAGATTAGATGAAGCAGAGCCCCGTTTTAAGGGTTGCACAAATACACCCGGGGCCTTCTGTGTTCTCTCTCTCTCTCCACCCGCCTCCCTGCCAGAAGCAACTGCAGGGACTAAGAGACAACAGTGGCCTGGGCCGTGGGGAGGAAGAAAAACCGAGATCTCAGTGGAGATGGGGAGGGAGCGAGGGAAGGAAGCAGCCAGGCAGAGAGGCGCCGGGCTTTATTAATTAATTGAGGGAGGGATGTAATGGAGGTGGAATCCACAGAGGGAAAGCAGGGCTCCGTCTCGAGTTTATGGGTCATTTTTCTGGTGGCGGTTCAGTTGCCCCAGAGGATAGCACCTCGGTCTGTTGCCTCCTGACAAGCACTAGGGGCCGTCAAGGCAAGTGGGATGTGCCCCCTCCTGGCCTGCAATAGAAAGAATGCCCTACCCAGATTCCACACGCTTGTTTTGACCACGTGGAGTGGTCATGGTGGACTGCTCTGGGAGCCATACTGAAGGTTCGAATCCTGACTGCTGCTGTGTAGGAGCTGCGTGACCTTAAGTGATTCAGTTGACCTTTCTGTGCCTCAATAACCTCCTTCCTCGTAGAGTTGGAAAGAGGATTAAATGCTTGAAATGATGCCAGTCCCACAGTAAGTATTTGGCAAAGGATGGGATTTTTGGACCTGGGAAGGAGAAGACAGGTGTCTTAGTTTACCACGGATTCCACATGTGACCCAAAATGCCAGCACGGGGGAGAGGAGGCGTCTCCTTGCCCCTTAGGCCTGGACAGTAAGAAGACTCCATCAATTCCACAGTCTGCCAATTTCTGGTGAATTCCTGGGTTCCTCTTCGCCGCCGCCGCCTCCTGGGCTTTGTCTCCTTCATCTGCCATCTCTGCTCCTCCATGGGTCCCTCTGCAGACCCCAGTGACATCCCACAGTGCCTTGGACACTCACAGCTTCAGTTTCCCAGCGTACATCGCACTGCTCTGGGCAACAATACCTGCCCTTCCCCAAGGGCCCGTGGGCTTCTAGGAAGTGACATCCTCCAGGGGTGGAGCCTGTGGCTGAGACCTGAGCCAATCAGGATAATCCCCACCCCTTGGCTACAGTGATTGGCCCAAGGATGGGCATGTGACCTGAGCTTGTTCAATCAGACTAAAGATGAATGTTTTCTACACATTGAGGGAAGAGCCTCCTTCGCTTGCTGGTCTTAAAAAAGGAATGATCTTTCTGGAGGTGCTGCTGACAGCCATCATGTGCTGCGGAGGAAGACTGCCTGAGAATGGAGCCATTAAGAAGGAAATGGGGCAGAGAAAGAAAGAGAAATCAAATCCCATCTTTTCAGTCCCGCCTCCTTCTCTCCCTCTTCCGTTCTCCCTAGTAGACTATTCAGTTGTGCTTTTTAAGTTTTCTTCTGTTTTTGTTTTTCGCCTAAGATAGTTTGTTTGTTTTTCTCTTGCTTGCAACCACTAGTGGTTATTATGAATTTAATAGACTTTATACAAGATTTTGCAAAGGATAGAAAAGTCAGATTGGACAGTGACTTTCTCCTAGGACACTATCTTGTTGACGCTGTCACCTCTGCCTCCAACCTGGATCTCCCATTTTGTCCCTGAAGCTTCAAATTCTTTTCCTTCAATTATACAAAAGGCAGCAGCTCTCCTTTCAGTAGTCCTACCTTGTGCCCCACCCTGGGGAAGAGGTAGTTTGCCTTCGAACCTGAGCTCTTGGCAAGGTGTTTTTCCAGATCCAAGGCAGGTCCCTTCCTAACCGAGAGTCAGATGCCACTGAGGAGAGAGAAAAGTAGTCGGACCGAATGTTATGGGAGACACTGTGGTTCCCACTAATGTAACATCCCTCTTTTCTTCCTTGCTGTCAAGACTCTAATCTTGTTCCAGGATTTAAGAAAGGTGGGTTCAGCCTCTGGCCTAGAGGATGGGCATATAACCCAGTGTGACCAGCAAGGTCTAAAGGTCAATTTATGAGCATTCAGGGAAAGCTTTTCTTCCCTGGCAAGAGGAAAACATAAGGGGATCTGTCTGCTCTAAGCCTCCAGTGACTTCCTTCTCCAAATGCAGTTATGTGAGGATGTGATGCCTGGAGCTGTGGAAGCCATTTTGTGACCATGAGGAGAAAGCCAAGAGACGAACAGAGACACCATCCCAATGTCTTCAGTATTGTTTGGCTGTGAAACGAATCCTGGAAACTCCTTGGGCCACATTGTAGATATTTTAGTTTTTGCCAGCCATGTGTCTCTGTCACGACTACTAAACTCTTCATTTATCTCATGAAAGCAGCCTTAGACACTGTGGCGATGAATGGGTGTGGCTATGTTCTGAGAAAACTTCATTTTCAAAAACGGGCAAAGGGCCAGATTTGCCCTGTGTGCCATAGTTTGTCAACCTGCATTTTTGGCCATATTATCTGGATTTACAGTTACTTGGACTCAAAGCATTTCTAACAGAGCAGGTATGGGCTGCCCCAGAGGGCAATCTCTCACCCCAAACACAGCTGTGCTCACAGGCTCAATTGCCACTTGCTGGTAGCAACAGTTTATTTTCTTCTGTCTACCAACATTCATTCACTCAGCAAACATCTAGTGAGTGCCTACTCCATGTCAGGAACCGTTCTGATGCTGGAGCTAAAATAGGGAACGCTGAACCCTGTCCTTGGGGAGTTCTCTTTCTATAACAGTGGGAATCAAGAAAGCCTTCCTAGAGAAGGTGATAACTGAGTTAACTCTGAAGGATGAGTAGGAGTTAGGAAAATAAAGGGCAAAACATGTGAGCTTCGGGGGGTAGGAGGGCATTCCAGGCAAAAGTAAGAGGGGACATGGCACGTATGTGGGTATAAAAGGGAAAATGAGGGAAAGAGTGGAGGAAAGTGAGGCCAGAGAAGTTAAAAGAGACCAGATCACAGGCAAGCTGGTAGGTCATTGGTTTTTACACTGAGTGAGATGGAGTCACTGGAGGGTTTTGAACAGAGGGGGACAGCAACCACTGGCAGCTGCATGGGCTAGGGTGATGAAGAGGGGATGGATAGGGGATGGTCTTGAGAGATTCTGAGGAGGTAAAAGAGAAGTGTTAGGATGACGTGCAGGGTTCTGACTCTGAACTATGTAGTTGCTTCGCTAAAGAAATAGAGATAGAGCAGAGGAGAATATAGAAAGTTGTTTTTTGTTTAGTTTAGTTTTGTTTTGTTTGAGACAGATTCTGGCTTTGCCGCCCAGGCTGGAGTGCAATGGTACGATCTCCACTCACTGCAAGCTCCGCCTCCTGGGTTCAAGTGATTCTCCTGCCTCACCCTCCCAATTAGCTGGGGCTATAAGCGAGGTGCACACCACCACGCCCAGCTACTTTTTGTATTTTTAGTAGAAATGGGGTTTCACCATGTTGGCCAGGCTGGTCTCAAACTCCTGACCTCAGGTGATCCACCTGCCTCGGCCTCTCAAAGTGCTGGGATTACGGGCATGAACCACTGTGCCCTGCCCAGAAGATATTTTGGAGGCCTTTGTGCAGTGGCTTTATCAGAAAGAAAAGAGCGAAAAATAGTTAGGAGCTCGGGCTCCCACCTCATAATCAAGCTTTGCCTTCCATTTGTCCTAGAAAATTCACTGGATTAATTGGACTTCAGCACAATTGTCTTAATTTATAGCATTAGGCAAAATCTATAGATGTCAAGATGCAAAGTGCAGGAATGTAATGGGGACTGTCACAGCGGCTGCCACATCTGCAGTATTCTTTCCTAACTGCCTAAGACGTGTTTGCCTGAAGACTGGGTCCAAGAGCTATGTAGGAACTAGGAAGAGACTTGGGCCTCAACCAAAACAACATGAGAACCCGTGTGTGTCAGGCAGTCCCTGAGGCCAGTTCCAAACACTCTACTAACCTATTTTCAAATTTAATTGTAATGGTTACCAAAATACTGCAGATATATTGATTTTTGTTTAAAAGTCAAACAGTCCTTATATCTGCTATGGATTGCACATGGCTGCGAGAAACAGAAAACCCAATTGCTGATAACATAAACTATAAGAACTGATTTTAATATTTTTAGTGTTATTCACAACCTGATGTCCAGACGTGAGTGGTTGGTTAAGTGGCTCAACAGCATCAAGTCAGATGTTTTGCCATTTTTTTGGCCTTTCCCTCATGATCACAAGATGGCTGCTGTAGCTCCTTAAGTGATCAATCACATCTGTGTTCCAGGCAGAAGGAAGGTAGCAAAGACTTTCCCAGAAATCCCCAGCAGGGTTCTGATGATGTCATTGACAAGAGTTGTGTCTTAATTACCCCCAGCTGCAAGGGAGTTTAAGAAGGTGAGAGTTTTCCTTTTTTTAGCTCTTCAGCCTGTACAGGAGAAAGTCAAGGAAAAGGAGGTTGGGATGGGTGTTGGATGGTCAGTATCCACCATGGTCCCTGTTCCCTGGCCCACCTCTCCTCACCCTGAGTTTTCACTCTCCGGAAGCAATCACTTTCAATTCTTTTGCAGTCTTTTCTTTCTCCATTTTTCTAAATAAACATTTATTCTGTAATTTCTTGATTTTTTTCTCCATTCAGATACTGATTGTCTCTCAACTATGAAAGGTAAAGACGTCTTCCCTCATCACTATCCCCACCTATTACACATGCCACACACATACATGTACAGTCTTCACCACTTCTTATTACAAGTATAGATTGGTGCTATTAAAATTTTTAAATTATATTTTATTTCTACTTTATTTTTAATATTTTAAAGGTATTTAAGTGTCAAACAGTACCTTAGGTGATCAAGATCAACATCAACTGTGATAAAACATGTTGATAACATAGGTACCCTTGGTATGATGTAATGAAAATGGCACTTCACCACTGCGATTTTCCTCTTAAACACCCGTAACTCAGGCTAATCATGAGAAAAACATTAGACAAACCCCAGTTGAGGGACATTCTCTAAAATACTTGACCAGTACTGATCAAAACCATCAAGGTCATCAAAAACAAGGAAAGTTTAAGAAACTGCCATAGTCAAGAGAAGCCTAAGGAAATACTACAACTAAATGCAGAATAGATTCCTGGACTGGACCCTAGAACTGAAAAAAATCATTAGGGGAAGCTAAGGCAATCTTAGGCATCCATGGACTTTAGTTGATAATAATGTATTGAGATTGGCCCATTAAATGTAACAAATTTCATGTAAGATAGAAACATAAGATGTTAGTGATGGGGGAAACTGGTTATGGAGCATATAGGAACTACTGAAACTATATTAGCAATTTTTCAGCAAACCTAAGACTGTTCTTTAAAAATTCTATTCAAACATTGAATTAATATTTGATGGTTATATTATGATGATTGGGTTTTTTGTTATTGTTGTTTTTCTTGTTTTTGAGAGACAAGGTCTCACTTTGTCACCTAGGCTGGAGTGCAGTGGCACAGTCATGGTTCACTGCAGCCTTGACCTCCCAGGCTCAAGCAATCTTCCCACCTCAGCCTCCCAAGGCTCAGGCATTACAGGCATGGAGTCTCCAGGCCCGGCCTGATGATTGTTTATATTGTTCACAACTGGGCCACTTTGTGTGCTATGAATATAACATTTTGTTTTTCCTGGAGTTAGCCATTGCCTCTTTTTTTTTTTTTTTTTTGTCTTCTGTGTTCTTATCAATAACTAAACCCAGACTCTCTGCTATTAGTGTAAATCTCTCACTACATTCAAGTACGTTGAGTAATTTGTCAGTTTAATTAATTTTTTGGCTCCAAGCACTACTCGTTGTCTTAATACTCTATTGTCCTAATTCTCCTTCATTCAGAAGGTAGCAGGGTTTTAAAATACTAAAGGAGTTTTAAATCTATATATATATTTTTTTTAAATCTCAATTTTACTGATGGAGAAGACTGTAGAATTCATCAGAGAAGGAATAGAAGCTGGATGTGCCTCTCACCACTGAACAGTTCTTTCCTTCCAACACTTAGCTTCTTTCAGCACATTTCTTTGTGTATTACAGTCAGAAAACAACAGGATATTGGACTTCCCTGGGACTTTCAGTCTTTGGTTTAGGATTCCGCCTTAGGCTGATGGACAACAATTATCATCACAGCTACCATTTCTTGTGCATAGTCTGGATGCCAGGCACTGTGTCAGGCATTTACATACAGGATCTTATGTGACCTGCATAGCAACTTAGTAAATTTGTCACCTTGGGTGTGGCACATGCCCAATGAAACATCATCTACAGGATTTTTGTTTCAACCTGCCAACTTCATTTCTTTATCTCCCTGCGTAGCCCCCCAGATGCCATCTGAGTCTTTGACGTTTCTTTCTAGGGAAGACCATGTCTCCAGGTCCCAGATGGAAGATGGACTGGTCATGGCCAGTCCCCATGGCTTCCTGTGGCAGCTTAAAGGACCCACCTTGCAGGATCCTGCCCTGGGCTCCCTCTTCCTCCTGTATGCTGGTTAGGATGACAGCTTTCAAGAGGGACAATGCATTTGAGGTGGGAAGTTTTATAGACCCAAAGAGGGGATCAGAAGTCACAGCTCCAAGAGCCAGGGCTTGCCCTGGGGCTGACTTCTCTTGAATCATTTCCTTTGAGATCCATGTTTTCCCATAAGAACCACTTGAATCACATTCTGTGTGTCTAGCACTTTATCAGGCATCAGAGCGTCTACCCCACAAGGGTCACATAACTCTGGCATCTTCCCACTCAGCATTTCTTTTTTTTTAATTTTTATTTTAGAGATGGAGTCTGCCTCTGTCAACCAGGCTGGAATGGCACAATCTCGGCTCACTGCAACCTCAACCTCTGCTTCCTGGGTTCAAGTAATTCTCCTGCCTCAGCCTCCAGTGTAGCTGGGATTACAGGCACGCACCACCACGCATGGCTAATTTTTGTATTTTTAGTAGAGATGGGGTTTTGCCATGTTGGCCAGGCTGGTCTTGAACTCTTGACCTCAAGCAATTTGTCTGCTTCGGCCTCCCAAAATGCTGGGATTACAGGCATGAGCCACTGTGCCCGCACCCCCCCACCACCCACTCACGCATTTCCATCTAGCCATGGCCTGGCTGCCATCCCAGCCCTGGTGTTGCCAGGTGATTCTGTCCAGGGCACCACGTCTGGACTGGTTGACCGAGAGATGTCGAGGTCCTTTCTCTCTCACCACAGACCTCAGCCAAGAAACAGCCCTTGGGGAAGCAGGAGAATTTAAACACAGGGACAGGGTGTGGCCAGTGCTCAGGACAGAGGGAGACTAATAAGAGGGGATTGGCAAAGAGATGGTAATCCCTCTTCTTCCTCTCCCCACCACATCCCCTTTTTTTGAGATAGGATCTTGCTCTGTCAGCCAGGTTGATCTGAAGGAATCCTCCCGTCTAGGCCTCCCAAAGTTCTGGGACTACAGGCATGAGCCTCTCCGGACAGTTTTCCTTTCCCTCTTGTTCTCTCCCTCCCTCCCTTCTGCCTCTCTCTCACTCCCCCTCTCTCTATCTCTCTCTGCAGCCTGAATTCTCCCTTCCCAAACACATGGCCTAACACCACTTCCCCACTGTGCCCAAATTTCCTTCATTTAAAGGTCTCAGTGCAGCCTGAGTAGAGGAGAGAATCCGATTGGCCCAGCTGGAGCCAGGAGTCCAGCTTGAGCCAATCAGCTCCAGCCAGGGTGGGAGGGGGGTCACATGATTTCCAGCCAGGTGATTTCAGGTGAAGGAACCCAGGTCTCAGGAAGAGGGTGAGTAGGGCCCAGGCTCTCATCCCTAGAGAAGCTGTTAAAATCCACCAGCATCCTGCCTCAATCTAGTGACTTTTAAATTTCTGTATTCAAATCAGGCCTCTCTCTCCGGGCATGTGTGTAGCGGAGGGTGTGAGGGCTGCCTTCCAAGTGATAAAAAAGAGATTTAATAACATTGTTCAAATGTGGGGAAATGACACCACGGCCGTCCTCGTGAGAAGACAGGACTGCCCAAGCCACCGCGCAGCTCTGCTCAGAACTCCTGGGCCTGAGATAACACTGATTTGGGCGCTTGCATCACACATGTGCCACATGACGGATTGCTGGACGTTGACAGCATGGCTCCGCTACTAAAAACATATGACTCCATATGGAACGCCGTGGTGTGGGGTGGAAATCCTGGACGGCTCTAGGCTGCAGATGGCCATGTATAATTCACGGGATTTGTAAGACTCTGCATCTGCTCCGTTGCTCATTCTTCAGTTGTCAGACAGACATAATCCCGAGCCTCTTATTTTATAACACAGATCTGCCAACGGGAGTGGGGAGGGGAGCCGGGGAGGCAGAGCCGCTGCCAGGAGAACTCAGAAATAATTTGGGGAGAACATTCGGCATGTCAGCGAGGACAGAAGCGCGCACCGCAGGAAGCCCAGGCGAAGTTGGAAACAGGGCTGCTGGTTCCCTGGTCCCTCCCTGGAGGCCGATTCTTGAGGAGGCTTCTGGAAGGAGGTGTGCTTTGATCTTGTCTCTGCCTTCAGCTTCACCATAGCATTTAGGCTCAACCTGGATCAGCCTCATCGGTGAACCAGCAGACCAAGTGTCAGGGTATTTGGGCGTTTTGTACATGAAGTCCGCCTCTCTTACAGGCTGTGTCATTGTCAGATTGTCTCATTATGTGGCCAGCAAAGGTTAGAATTTTTGCATCACAACCTTAAGAAGCTTTTCCTCACTCCTCTTCACTAAATTAGGGACCTGTGGCAGTCATTGCTGGTACCCTATAGCTTCTCTACCCACGCTGGACTCATCTGCACACAGTTTTGGTGCAAGCCACAGGGTTCTTCCATCTGCCTGCCTGGGGGCTTTTAATTTTCTTTAGATGCCAGAGCTCGCTGGGTCCATGCATGGGGACAGGCCAGAGTGCCAGGGAGTTGATTGTCCCCAGGAGTAAATCTTAACCAACAAGACAAAAGAGGTGATGACTAAACATCCCAGCTTCTCACCCCTCCTGAGGCAATGCCAGGATGTGTCCTGCACAGTTTCCTAGAGGCTGCCTAGTTGGGGGGAAGGAGGGCTGTGCCCTAGTTGCCACAGCATACAATCTGTTTAGTAACACACCCTTCAACACGTATTCTCTTCCCTGTTTCACTTCCCCCATTCCCCTACCACCACTTCCTGGGATTACCTCCCCCAAATCTGTGTGTTCTCAAATTCTTGCTTTAAGGTCTGCTTTTGGGGGACCAAAATTAAAATAAGGACCCTCTTTCACACTTTCTCAGACCTGGAGATTTCTTCTGCCATCACATTGATCATATTTGACTGCCACAACTTGTTTAATTTTCTGCCTCCTTGTTGCTCTATGGGAGCAGAGACTGTGTTTGTCTTATTCCCTTTTGCATTCACAGTGCCTGGCACTTAGTAGGTGCTTAATAAACATTTGTTGAGGTCCTCCTGGCTTCCCCACTTACCAGCTATAGGATCTTTGGCGGGTCACCTTACATGTCTCAGCCCCATCCATTCCCTCATTTGTAACACATGGGCAGTAATGTCTACTTCACTAGTTTGTGGAATTGCAGGGAAGATTAAATGCAAGGATGATGGAGGAAAATCTTAGTAAATTCTGAAATGCTCAACCAAAGTAAGGATTCTACTAAATCAGAATTTCTAAAACTGTCACTCCACTGGTTTATATGAGTCAATTTCAGATGATACCCAGAAGCAATTTTATTGAAATAATTGCAGGTTTATTTGAATTAAAATAGAGAAAAAATATAAGCATGCCCTCAAACTCAGATGTATTAATTAGGCTTCAAATAATAGAAAACTCAACAAGTAGTGGCTTAAACAAGTAAGGATTAAATGTTTTCAGTTAACAAGATTTTTAGACTTCAACAGTCCGAGGTCAGTGCAGCTATCCAAGGATATTGCCAAAGACCTAGTCTTCTAAGGCCAGGTGTGGTGACTCATGCCTGTAATTCTAGCACTTTTGAAGGCTGAGGCAGGATTGCTTCAGTCGAGGCGTTAGAGACCAGCCTGGGTAACATAGCAAGACCCTATCTCTATTTAGAAAAAAAAAAAAAAAAAAAAAAGACCTAGTGTTTTAGCTTCCTTCTTTCATCCTTACCATGAGGCTTCTATCCTTATAGCCTCAAAATGTTGGCTCTACCTCCAGGCATTGCATCCTCATTCCAGGAAGGAAAAAGGCAAAGGGAGGAGGAAAAAGGGTGTACTAGCTGAGTCTGCCTACAACTATCATGACCACTACCACCATCACCATTTTTAAATTAGGAAAACAAGGTGTTACCTGGGAAGCCACCCAGCAGACCTCTGCCTAGATTTCATTGACCAGAACTATGTTCCCTGACTACTCCTAACTACACAGGAGTCTGAGAAGACTTTTATTTATTTATTTATTTATTTATTTATTTATTTATTTATTTTTGAGACAGGGTCTTGCTCTGTAGCCCAAGCTGGAGTGCTGTGGTGCAATCATGGTTCACTGCAGCCTTGACCTCACAGGCTCAAGTAATCCTCTTGCCTCAGCCTCCAAGTAGCTGAGATCAAAGGCATGCACCACTATGCCTGGCTAATTTTTTTCATTTTTGTAGAGACGAGGTCTCCCCGTGTTGCCCAGGCTAGGCTAGTCTCATCCTCCTGGGCTCAAGTGATTCTCCTGCCTTGGCCTCCCAAAGTGCTGGGATTACAGGCGTGAGCTACTGCACCCAGCCTGGTTTTCTTAAAATAAGAATAAATTTAAAATATTATATTGGAGTCAGGCATGGTGGCTCGCGCTTGTAATCCCAGTGCTTTGGGAGGCCAAGGTGGGAGGATTGCTTGAGTCCAGTAGTTTGAGACCAGCCTGGGCAACATGGCTCAAATCCTGTCTCTACTAAAAGAAAAAAAATTATATTGGGTGAAAGAAGCCTTACACAGAAGATTACACAACATGTGTCTATCTATATGGACAGAATAGGCTAGACTAACCAATGGTGAGAAAATCAGGACATCAGTGCCCTCCTAGGAGAGCAGGGATGGTTATTGACTGGGAAAGGACACAGGAGCTTTCGGGGTTTTGAGGATGATCTGCACCTTGATAGAGTTTTGGGTTGCCCAGTTTAGACATTACCAGAACTCATGCAATGACATGAAGATTGTGTTCATTTTACTGTATTTCAATTTCACCTAAAAAAAGGAAAACCAATATTGAAGCATGGTTGATACACAAGTCGAAGTGCTAAGGGGCGACATGTATGGTGCCTGCGACTCCTTTTGCAATGCACAACCGAAAAAGATGAACTGATAGATGGCCAGAAGGATGGAGAGCTTGATAGCCAGGCAATAAAACAATACAATTCACGTTATAACAAAATGTAGGAGGTGGGTACATGAGTATCCATAGCTCTTTCTACTTTTCTGTATATTTGGAATTTGTCGTAAGGAAATACTGGGGGAAGCTGGGTGTGGCGCTTCATGCCTGTAATCCCAGCACTTTGGGAGGACAAGGCAGGTGGCTCACTTGAGCTCAAAAGTTTGAGACCAGCCTGGCCAATATGGTGAAACCTCATCTCTTCTAGAAATAACAAAATAAAATTAGCTGGGCATGGTGGTGCGTGCCTGTAGTCCCAGCAACTCAGGAGGCTGAGGCAGGAGAATGGCTTGAACCCAGGAGACAGAGGTTGCAGTGAGCTGAGATGGCACCACTGCACTGCAGCCTGGGTGACAGAATGAGACTCTGTCTCAAAAAAGAAGAAGAATAAGATAATATTGGGGGAAAGACCAAAAAAAAAATGCAACAACAACAAAATACGACGGAAGAAAGTGCTGTATTAGTTTGTTAGTGCTGCCATGACGAAGTACCACACACTGGTGGCTTAAACAACAGAAATGTATTGTCTCGCAGTTCTAGAGGCCAGAAATCTGAGACCAAAGTATTGGCAGTGTTGTCTCCCCCCGAGGGCTGTGAAGGCGAATCTGTTCCAGGCCGCTTCCCTGGCTTCTGGGGTTGCTGGCAGTGTGTGGTGTTCCTTGGCTGGTAGAAGCAGCACCTCGATCTCATTCTTCCTCTTCGCATGACCCTCTTCCTGTGTGTGTGTCCTTGTGTCTGAATTTCCCCTTTTTATAAAGACACACGTTGTACTGGATTGGGACCCATCTTCATGACCTTATTTTAACTTGATTACCTCTGGGATGACCCTGTCTCCCAACAGTCACATTCTGAGGTACTGGGGGTTAGGACTTTAGCATAGCTTTTTGGGGGCATACAATTTAACCCACAACAGGTATATTTGCAGCTTGAACTTCATTTAGGTAAAAAGTAACTATGAGAACCCACTAAATGGTTAGCATTGTACTTGGCAAAAACTTACTCTCAAATGTCTCTTGCCTGAACAATTCTCATTTTGATATGTTTAAGAAGTGCTCTGGCCTGACATAGTGTCTTATGCCTGTAATCTCAGCACTTTGGGAGGCTGAGGTAGGAGGATCATTTGAGGCCGGAAGTTCAAGCTTGGGCAACATAGTGAGACTCTGTCTTTGAAAGATTTTGTTTTCTACAAAATTTTAAAAAATTAGCCAGGTAGCCGGGTGTGGTGGCTCGTGCCTGTAATCCCAGTATTTTGGGAGACTGAGGTGTGTGGATCACGAGGTCAAGAGATTGAGACCATCCTGGCCAACATGGTGAAATTCCATCTCTACTAAAAATACAAAAATTAGCTGGGTGTGCACCTCTAGTCCCAGCTACTTGGGAGGCTGAGGCAGGAGAATCACTTGAACCGGGGAGGCGGAGGTTGCAGTGAACTGAAGTTGCACCACTGCACTCCAGCCTGGTGGACAGAGCAAGAGTCCATCTTAAAAAAAAAAAAAAAAGTCAGGTATATTGGCACACATCTATGATCCCAGCTACTTGGGAGGCTGAAGCTTGAGGATCACTTGAGCCCAGGAGGTCAAGGCTACAGTAAGCTATGATCTCACCACCACACTCTAGCCTGGGTGACAGAGCAAGACCCTGCCTCAAAAAAGAAAAAAAAAGTGATATCTACTACTGGGACCTTTCTCAAGGCGCTTCTCTGTGCCCAGCACAGTGCTAGACACTTCACATGCAGAGCATCAGTCAGGCTTCTCATTAACAAGCCATAGACACCCACCCAGCTGGGCTGATTTAAGCAGAAGAAGAATTAACAGGAGGACATGGAGTCACCACAGAATCATGTGGAAGAAGCAGCAGCCTCAGAAGGGGAAAGGGCCGAAGGGGGACTATGCTTCCCCAAGCACAGCCAGAATCAAACAAACACCCAAGCCAGCCTGGTGAAGGCTCCTGCACTAACCACTGACCCAGGCACTGCTGACTGTGTCCCCTACTGCCGGAGCTGGATGTGGCTGCCGTTGCTGACGCCCCCTGATAATATGTTTCCCTGCGGGGTTTCTTCAAACCTCAGCTCCCAGTTTAAAGTCTGAGGCCAGCGCACCTGATTGGCTGAGCCCATGTCATATAACCTATGACATAGGACACCCCGGTGGCCAGGGAGACTGGGAGAGCAAAGGCCAGGCTTCCAACTTCCAAAGAGAGATGAGGGTTCTGCCTTCCTATCTCCCATGACTGATACAGCCAAGAATTTCCAAAATGTAGAAAGGGACTTCAGATATCAAATGGCCAAAGAAGCGACAATGCCTTCATGTAAATTCTTATTTAACCCACATAGTAATTGAGTGAAGTAGGCCTGATCATGACGCCCCTCTTATAGCCAAGAAAACTGAAGCTAACAGCCGTAAAGTAACCTGTCGTGGGTCACACAGTGTAACAGTTCTCACCAGGATTGCAACCCAGGCAGTCTGACAAGAGTTCACACATTTTCCATGACATCTCCCAAAGCTACCACACTGCTCAACTCCAGGGGGAGGGTCTACTCACGTTGAATGCTGAAGCTGTGCAACTCAGTAGCCCCAATCCATATCCCAACCCTGAAGCCTAAAAGTTTTTGTCCATCGAGCTGAACTTATAAGGTCAATTCACCTTAAAATTCAAGCAGGAAGTGTGTGTCATTTGAGGAAGTATATTACAGACCCAAGCAGTTGCCATATTCAAAGTCTTCCCTGGCCCAGCCTTGGTGAATGGGGTCAGGAGTCTACCAATAAACAAAAGAACTCAGTACATTATTTTCCTATTGTCTTTTCACTGTGTGAGAAATAATTCCAAAACTTAGTGGCTGAGTACAGCAACCACTTTTATATTGCACAGTTTTGTGGGTTAGCAAATCAGGCAGTGCTTAGCTGGGTGATTCTTCTGTTCTTCATGGTGTTGATGGAGATCACTCAGGAGTATTCAGCTAGCCAGTGGGTTAGCTCAGAGGGTCCACTCCCATATCTGGTGCCTTGCTAGGGATGCCTGGAAGGCTAGGCTCTGCTAGGGTCCCCCAACTGAGACTCTAACATGTGGCTTCTCTAGCATGGTGGCAATTACAATCCCATTCTGATTCAAATGGTGAGCACAGGGAGACCTCACTTCTCAATGGTGAACTGTCAAAAAATTTGCAGTCATGTTTTTAAAACTACCGAACCCATCTAGAGAGATGTTATCTGCTACCTAGCCTGTTCCTGTAAGCAGAGAGAAGGAGAAGTTTCTCATCTCTGCATCAACAAAGAGAAAAAATGAAATCAGGAAACACACTACTCTGTGACCTGCTTTGACCCCAGGGAGCAAGGGCTTCTTTGGCTACACACTGCATACAGGACAGGTAGCAGACAATGGGTCATAGCACCGGACAATTGCTACAACTGGCTGTCCCCCTTCCATGCCATCTCAGTCCCAGACATTTTGACTTTGAGTGACCCAGTCACCCTTCCTCCCATCCCTGCTCAGCCCAAACCTCCTGCCCTTGGTCTCTGAGCTGAACAAACTATCTTATTTGGGGACAATGGAAGCTTTTGTCATCTTTTCCTTCCTCTTGCGGCCACTGTCTGTACGAGAATCCAGATTACCCTTGGGGGCCGCGCTAGCGATTACCTCTGAGAATCTCTTCATACCAGCCTCTCCTGGAAGTAAATCAGGGCAGCACAAAGGGAAGAATGTTATCACGGTAAACCAGGACGAGCCTGGCTTGGCTCGGTTGCAGAAAACACACTTCACTCATGCAGAACACGCCAAATTGAAAAGATCGTGGGTTAATCAAATCCTTTTCTCCTCTGTTTTTATCAAACTCAAGAGGGGCTGGCCTATTAATTAGAAACGCTTTTTCATGTAAAACACGGGCACTTTGGAGATAAGGAGGGAAGACCCTTGATTCTACAGTCACAATGATGTTTCAGTTATTTCATTACAAGGTGCCACATTCATCGCTGGCCCCATGGACGCAGCACAGACCTCCCATCACTCTTGTGGAAAAACTCCCTGAGATTCAGAAAGTTTCTCTGGCAGCAGACAAGGGCAAGAGAGTTTCTTTTCCTATAGACCAGATGCACTGAAGATCTCACATTTCCATCCAACACTAACAGAAAAACTTAGCAGGCTTTTATTCTGTGTTGTCTGATTACAGCAGCCACCGGCCTTGTGTGGCTATTTAAATTTAAATTAATTAAAATGAAAAATTCAGTTTCTCAGTCTCCCACTAGCTGCATTTTCAGCATCCAATAGCAACATTGTAGCTTGTGGCTTCTATACTGGACAGTGCAGATATAGAATGTTTCCACAAGTCCAGAATGTTCTATGGAACTTCTCATACCAAGCTCACAACACCTCCTATTTGTCATTTGAGAAAAGTGAGAACACAAAATCAGAATGGCTCAATATGATCCATCTCTTTTACTGGGGAAAAAACCCTACTACATTTCTGCAGTGACACTTGTTGGTGTTCTCTGCCTGGTGCCCACTTCCCTTCTTTTGGGAAAAGCACCTGATTTTCCTTCTGGGAGTCACCCTTCTCCTACTCTCTGTCCACGTGGTTCAGGTGGGGCTAACCCCACTGCCCCGCCCAAGGGCGGGCTCAGGACCTACTCCTGACCAATCAGCCTTCTCCTTTCCCTTGGCCATGGTGATTGAGTCAGTGAAGTTTCAACAGGAATGAGCCCTGAGACTTTTGCTGGGAGGAGTCAGGCCCTCTTCCTGTTGGGGTTGCCAAGGTGGTAGGATAAGTCAGGAACTGCTGGGGCCTTTGCACCTTACCCTGGAGAGAGTTGGTCTGTGAATGCCTCCATCGCAGAAGAAAGTGGAGAGGAGCAGAGAGGGTGGGGAGCGGGGAAGAAAGAGTCTTGGTGACACTGTAGGCCTCTTGGCTGTAGCTGTGTTTGATGACAGATCTACCCCCTGAACTTCCCAGTCACATGAGCCAATACATATCTTCATGCTTAGGATAGTTTAAATCAGGTTTCTGTACAACCAAAAGAATTCTGATTATCTGTGTTCCAAAAATGATGATCCATTTACATACACAAAAAAATTATAAGGATGCTATTTTTTTCTCTTCCTGAATATTTTTATTCTCAAGCCATTATTAAGATCAACTTCATGGGATAGAGTTATCAGTTCCAAATGGGTCTTCCTGGAACCATCTAACATAGAGGAGCCAGTCCCATAGGCTGAGGCTCTGCCAGCCAGCTTCTCTCCTTCTTGAGAATTTGGATAAAGTTGAAACAAAGAGTGAGTTGGCAGAGTCGAATCAATGGGAGTGTTAGACTGAGAGGCCACGAACGCTGGCTGCTGAGAACGCTGAAGTTGCTCTGCTCTCACCCTTCCTAAGGTCTGTGTCCTTTTAATAAACCACCTTGAGCTAGTTCAAGTAGTGATCTATTCCTCACAACCAAATATGCCTGGTGCAGAGAATGTCAAAAGCCTGAACAGTATTTTATTTAGATCAAACAATTCTATCCCTCGGAATTTATTTCCAAAAAATAAAGTATAAGTTCAAAGATTTAGCTATGAACATATTTAATATAGTGCTCTTTATCCTGGTAAGAAGTTGGGGCATAGAAGATTTATCCATCCTGGCATAGAAGATTGGAAGCTGGGCCAGGTGGCTCATGCCTGTAATCTCAGCACTTTGGGAGACTGGGGCAGGAGGATCACTTGAGCTCAGGAGTTCAAGAGCAGCCTGGGCAACATAGCAAGACCCCATCTCTGAAAAAAATTAGCCAGGCATAGTGGTGCACACATGTAGTTGTTGCTATTCAGGAAGCTGAGATGGGAGGACCGCTTGAGCCTGAGAAGTTCAGTGAGCCATGATCGCATCACTGCATTCCAGTCTGGTGACAGAGCAAGATTCTGTCTCAAAAAAAAAAAAAAAAAAAAAAAAAAGATTTGGAAGAATCATTCGCACCAAGATGTTAATAGTAATAGTGCCTGAGTAGGTAGAACTATAGTTTGTGTGTGTGTGTGTGTGTTTCAAACATTTTCTTCTTTCTGCTTGTTTGGTTAGTTTTCATGTTGATTTCTGGTAATGAACATTGCTCTTATGATAAAGTAGCACCAGCTTCCTCCTTCCCTTGCATAAAATAGTCAAATGGTGTGTTTACATTAAAACAATATTAAACCTCCAAAGGGGCTGGGCACAGTGGCACATGCCTGTAATCCCAGCACTTTGGGAGGCGAAGGTTGGCAGATCACTCGAGGTCAGGAGTTTAAGACCAACCTGGGCAAAATGGCAAAATCCCGTCTCTACTAAAAATACAAAATTTAGCCAGGCGTAGTGACTCCCACCTGTAATTCCAGCTACTCAGGAGGCTGAGGTGGGAGAATCGCTTGAACCCGGGAGGTGAAGGTTGCAGTGAGCCAAGATCGCACCATTGCACTCCAGCCTGGGCGACAGAGCAAGCCTTAGTCTATTAAAAACAAAACAAAACAAAACAAAACCCTCCCAAGGAACTTAAGTTCTGGGCCTACCATGCAAGACTTTTCAGTTAATCTTGATAATTACAGACTGAACAATACGTTCAGAAAGAGGGTCTCCATCTACCTTCCTCCTATTCCCTACTTCTCCTGCCAGCGTATCATGTGATTCAGGAGGAAGACCGGTTAAGAGCAGAGATTTGGAGTTAAAATCCCCACTTTGCCACTTCCTAGGTTTGTAATTTGGGGCAAGTTGCATTATCTACTTAGGTCTCAGTTTCTCCGCCTGGAAAATGGGGGTCATGAGTGCATATACCACAGAGTTGCCAGAGGCTCCAATGAGCTGATGCAGCTAAAAGGCCTAGCACAGTGCCTGGCACATAGCCATGGCTCCCCAAACAATATTATTGCCACTGGTAGGGGGAAGTATTTGGGGGGAGGATGGGAAACAAGAGAATTCCTGTAGGACGCCCAGCATTTGTACTCCTGGGTACATCCCAAAAATAATTTAAAACAGGGACTCAAGCAGATGTTGCCATTCTGACCATTTCTGAGTATACAATTCAGTGGCCTCAAGTACATTTGCTTCATTTGGTTAGTTTTCATGTTGATTTCTGGTCATGAACATTGCTCTGGTAATGAACATCGTATACTCAGAAATGGTCAGAATGGCAACATCTGCTTGGTGAATGGCAACCATCACCACTATCTCTTTCCAGCACTTTTTCATCATCCCAATTAGAAAGTCTCTGCCCATTAAGCAATGTTAGCGTTGTTCACTGCAGCACCACAGGCAACAGGTCTTCACCCTCATGGTCTTCACAATGAGTGGGTGGAGTAAAAGGAGGAAGAGCAGGGGTTGGTCTTGCTATCTCAGGGGTGGCAGAGGTGGAAGAAAAAGATAGAAATGACCCAAGTGTCCAGCAGCAGATGAATGAATAAGGAAAATGTGGCCTATCCCATGCAGTGACATATTATGTAGCCATGAAAAAGAATGAAGTCCTGATATTGCTAAAGTGTGGATGAACCATGAAAACATTGTGCTAAGGGAGAGACACCAGATACAAAAGCCACATATTGTATGACTTCGTGTACATGTAGTGTCCAAAAGAGATAAATCCACAGAAACAGGAAGTAGATTCGAGGTTACTAGAAGCTGGGAGGAAGGAGGGAGGGGACGAATTATTGCTTAATGGATAAGGCTTCCAGTCAGCAGTTGATTAACACATATTTTGTATGTTACATGTATTACATACTATATTCTTACAATAAAGTAAACTAAAGAAAGAAAATGTTATTAAGAAAATTCTAAGGAAGAGAAAATATATTTACCATGCATTAAGTGGAAGTGGATCATCATGAAGGTCTTCATCCTCATGGTCTGCACGTTGAGTGAGTGGAGGAAGAGGAGGGATTGGTTTTATCTCACAGGTGCCAGAGATGGAAGAAAATTCATGCATAAGAGGACCCAGGCACCTCAAACCCATGTTGTTGAACAATCAACTATACAAGGAAACTTTAAAACATTTCGTGATATCTCCCACATCCCAATGCTGTTTTGGACAAAGGTACTTGCATTTGGATTACTGAAATTATTTGCATTATTCCAAACATTTTGGAGCATCTGCTTTGCTGATACCCTATGCATAAACTGAATATTTTCTCAATGGTTGGAAGAATGTTCTGGACAGAGGGAAGAGCAAGGGCCAAGGCTCAGAGGCAGGGTGGGCTTGGCTTCTCCTAGGAATTTTCTGTCCTTGAGTGGTGGGGCCACAGGATGGGAGGCCAGATGTGGAGCTGGATAGGTAGGCAGGACACAGTCATAAAGGGGCTTATGGGTCATTTGAAGAGTGTCAACTTGACCTTCAAGGCAATGGGAAGTCATTGAGAGGATTTAAACTGGGAGATGACATGCTACAGTATTTTTAAAAAGACCTTCTTTTAGAGTCAACAAAATGAGATATTATTAGCCACAGTGGCTAGGAAAATTGCTTTTTAAAAAAATGCCGCAGGCACGATTTTTAGCTTGACAGTGTTTCGCAGACATTCTGGAGTGGTTTTTTGTAATTCATTATGCTGACACTAACTATCAAACCCCGTTCCCTGGAGCTCAGCTGTGTTGTAGCTGAAAACTTGCTCACTGTGTTTACTCCACACAGCACCCAATTTTCCAAATCTCTGCAAATTTGCCCTTAACTGTAAAATACCGGGTACAGAGCATCTTCCCACTCCACCCAAATTATCCCCCTTGGCGTGTGCTAACAGTCTGATGCTATGATTGTTGTTATGATGGGAAAGATTGAAGCTGTGTCTTTATAAGCCTTTCTGGAGGAACCTGTGAGAGTTTTCTGCTTTACCCTTGTTGACATCACAGATTATGGTCATTGGACAACTCATTCACCCTCTGTAGCAGTCAAGGAAGACTGGATTATGCTACAGTAACACACGTCTCCAAAATCTCCATGGCTTACAACCATACAGGTTCATTTCCCGTTCAGGTTAAATGTCAATGGCGGTAGCTTGAGGCTCTGTTCTGTCATCTTATTGGGATCTTGTGGCATGGCCCCTGTCTACAACATCACAGTCTCCTGGCAGAAGGAAATGGGAACATGATGAACCACGTGTTGGATCTTAAACTTTTGCTGAGAAAAAAAGGAACTCATCATTTGCCTACCTTTTCACTCTGCCTCTGTTGACTGCCTTTTAGGCATTCTTAATAGTATCCCAAATAATTATAATCATAATGAAAATCATTATACTACGTCCCATTCACTGAGGGCCTACAGTGTCCCTGTATCCCACGATAGTGGCTTATGTGGCTCAAATCATGTAATCCTATGCAACAGGTATTCTTCTTATCAGGAAGATGGAAGTTTACAAATTTCACAAAGCTTCCATCTCCTTGTCATTGATTGAGTGATAGTAAGGTTAAGAGACTTGCCTAAAACCAACAGCTGGTGTGTGGGTGGAGCTGGGATATAAGGTCAAACAGTATTATCAGTCCAGAGCCCACGCTCCCAACTGACAAGCCTTTTCTTCCTCTTTTTTTTTTTTTTTTTTTGAGATGAGGTCTCACTCTGTTGCCCAGGCTGAAGTACAGTGGCACAATCTTGGCTCACTGCAACCTCTGCCTCCTGGGTTCAAGCGATTCTCCTGCCTCAGCTTCTCAAGTAGCTGGGATTACAGGCACGCACCACCATGCCCAGCTAATTTTTGTGTTTTTAGTAGAGACAGAGTTTTACCATGTTGGCCAGACTGGTCTCAAACTCCTAACCTCAGGTGATCTGCCCGCCTCAGCCTCCCAAAGTGTCGTGATTATAAGCGTGAGCCACCACACCTGGCCTTTTCTTCCTCTTTTTCATCAGTTCCTGTCTACGCCCATTGGTCCCATTATTTACAGCATCCATCACCTTCTTTCTTGTTCTTTACCTATGTCAAGCCCTGTTACTTCTCACTTGGACTATTGCAATACCCTCTTGCCTGGTTTCCCAGCCTTCAGGCAGGCATTGCCTCATTTTGGGCACATGGCCATATTTCTCTCTGGGAAGCATGGGTTTGATAACACTCCTCTTCTGCTCAAGAAATTCCAGTAGCTTCCCATGGTCTACTAAAACAAATGGCAATTTGGCTTCTAAGCCCCCTGTGATCTGACCCCAGCCTATGGAACCCCAGTTTGTTCTTCCTGTGTTCTTGTTAGACTGCACTAACTGTGTGAGATCACTCTTTACATTTTTGCCTTCATCCTTAGAGATTCTCATGCTCCCTCCCAAATTCACATTGAAACTCTGCATGATTGGCCAGGCATGGTGGCTCATGCCTGTAATCTTAGCATTTTGGGAGGCCAAGGTGGGCAGATCACGAGGTCAGGAGTTTGAGACCAGCCTGGCCAACATGGTGAAACCCCGTCTCTACTGAAAATACAAAAATTAGCCAAGCATGGTGGCAGGTGCCTGTAATCTTAGCTACTCAGGAGGCTGAGGCAGGAGAATTGCTTAAACCCAGGAGGCGGAGGTTGCAGTGAGCCGAGATCTTGCCACTGCACTCCAGCCTGGGCAACAAGAGCAAGACTCTGTCTCAGAAAAAAAAAAAAAGAAATTCTGCATGATTGTTACTTGAGTATGAATGTTAGCTTCTCTTCTGGATCATGAGTTCTAATGAGGAGTAATATCTTGATGGGGAGGCAATGCATATGGGTAATTTAACAGTGCTCCCTAAAGATAAGCTAACAGGAGCAAAGAACACAGCACTTTCTGCCACCAAACAAAGCCAACAGTACAAAGGATGGCAAAAAATAGAGAAATTTTAGCACAAACTTGCATCGTAAAGAAACTAACTCACAGGCATGTATTTTTAAATTAAGGTGTAACATGATAAAGAGCACATATCCTGATGTGTTCAATTCAATAAATGTTGACAAACATTATATGCACCTACGTGACCAGCACTCAGATCAAGATACAGGCCAGGCATGGTGGCTTGCATCTGTAGTCCCAGCACTTTGGGAGGCTGAGGTGCGAGGATCACTTGAGCCCAGGAGTTTCAGACCAAACTGGGCATTATAATGAGATGCCTGTCTCTACAAAAAGATAAAAAATTTAGCCAAGCATGGTGGCATGCACCTGAGGTCCCAGCTACTTGGGAGGCTGAAGCAGGAGGATCACTTGAGCCTGGGAGTTCGAGGGTGCAGTGAGCTGTGGTTGCACCACTGCACTCCAGCCTTGGCAACAGAGTGAGACCCCTCCCCCACCTCAAAAAAATAAAATAAAATAAAGATAAAGAGTATGTCTAGCACCCGAGATGTTTCCCTCACATCCCTTGACCCCCTCACCAGAGGAGAACGTAATTTTGACCTTCATTCATTTTGTACGTTCTTTCCCGTCACATAAATGAATTCATACGACGTCTGGCTTCTTTCACTCAACATAATGTCTGTCTCACATAGTCTTGATTATAGCATAAAGCATAAAATAATTTGCACAAACTTAAAAGAAAAACAGTTATTATTAAAATGATTTTCGGCTGGGCGCAGTGGCTCACGCCTGTAATCCCAGCACTTCGGGAGGCCGAGGTGGGCAGACCACTTGTGCTCAGGAGTTCAAGACCAGCCTGGCCAACATGGTGAAACCTCGTCTCTACTAAAAACACAAAAGTTAGCCGGACATGGTGGCAGGTACCTGTAATCCCAGCTACTCAGGAGGCTGAGGCAAGAGAAAAATGCTTGAACCTGGAAAGTGGAGGTTGCAGTGAGCCAAGATCATGCCATTGCACTCTAACCTGGGCGACAGAAGGCAACTCCATCTCAAAAAAAAATGTTCATCAAGAAAGAACGTGGAGGATCTTATAAGCCCTTGCCAGTAGCATGATGGTACAACGATGAAAGGAACCAGAAATTTGGGCTGAATTTAATCCTAGCTCAAATAGCACATTGAGACTTTTCTAAAAGAGATTAGGGGGATGAACTGGGTGGAGGGGTGAGAGGGAGCAAAGGAAGGAAGGGTTTTGTAGTTTTGTATAAACATGCAGATCTGAGCATTGTCCAAAGTCCTGGAGTGAGGCATGTCCTCTACCAGAGCTCCCAACTTGCGTGGCTTCGGTGGAGGAAGGAAATTCTGCCCTGTAGCCAGGAGGAGGGTTGAGCTCTGGGGCACAGCTGGGCAGACCCCTGCCTAGGAGCCAGCCTTCTCTAGAAGCCAGTGCCTGACCCTGGCAGGCCTGAGCCCATGGAGTTGTCCCAGGCCTATCACGAATCTCCTGCTCGCCATTCTTTCTCAAATGCAATGACAGTTTTTCAGAACTGAAATGACCGAGGAGGCAGAAAGTTCAAGGATTGGGTTAGTTTTCCAGCTAATTTCATGTGCTTGTGTCTAGAGGGTAATTACTATTGGCCTCGCAGAAATTCATTGTATTTCTTTACTGAAAAGCCTTGTTTCTGCAGATGTGGAAGTGGAGGGGGAGACAGATGAGCCAACATCCAGCTGGGTGCGATGTGTCACACTCAGACCCTATCCCAGTGATATGCACACAGTAGGTGCTTACTAAGAGCTTGCTGAGTGGAAGAGAGAGAGACAAAGGAAGATGAAGAGATAGAGAGACAGGAGGGAGGAGGGAAGGCAGGTGGGAAGAGAGAGAAAGTGGAGGAACAGACACGAGGAAGGAGTGAGGCAGGGAGGGCTGGTTGGACGGCAGAGAGACAAGGTCCCTCCTCACCCAGGTGAGTGGCTGCAGACCCAGGTGCCCAGTGGCAGGGAAGTGAGCTCCAGGCCGATGGCTGCTCCCGTCTCCATCCCTCAGAAACACAGACCTCTGCTGCCTCCTGATAGTGCCAGCATCCTGTAAGCATGTCCCAGGTTTGTTTGTTTCCTGTAAGCATCCTCTGAAGAAGCTTCCAGAATGAAGAAGCTGTCCTAATCTAAACTGCTATGAAACCTGGGACAGGGGACCGGGCGTGGTGGCTCACACCTGTAATCTCAGCACTTTGGGAGGCTGACATGGGTGGATTGGTTGAGGCCAGGAGTCCAAGACCAGCCTGGCCAACATGGCAAAACCCCATCTCTACTAAAAATACAAAAATTAGATGGGCGTGGTAGCACATGCCTATAATCCCAGCTACTCAGGAGGCTGAAACCAGATAATTGCTTGAATCCAAGAGGCAGAGGTTTCAGTGAGCCAAGATGATTCCACTGCCCTCCAGCCTGGGCAACAAAGCAGGACTCTGCCTCAAAACAAACAAACCTGGGACAGGGGACTCCACTCTTGGAGCCTTTATTTCCTCATCTGTAAAATGGACATCACAAGGCCCAGTTCCCCGTTTCTCCTCAACACCCACTCTGACATATACCCACTTTATCCACAGACAATGCCTGATGGCCCCTAAATACCACTGGGGCCTGCCACCCCTGGTTTAGAGGCCACGTGTTTTTGTTCTCTACCAAATGACAAGATGTCATTTCCGTGCTTCATAGAAATGTGCATCAGGGGCCGGGCATGGTGCCTCATGCCTGTAATCCCAGCACTTTGGGGGGCCGAGGCGGGCGGAACACCTGAGGTTAGGAGTTTGAGACCAGTCTGACCAACATGGAGAAACCCCGTCTCTACTAAAAATACAAAAATTAGCCGGGCATGGTGGCACATGCCTGTAGTCCCAGCTACTCAGGAGGCTGAGGCAGAACAATCGCATGAACCCAGGAGGAAGAGGTCGTGGTGAGCCAAGATTATGTCATTGCACTCCAGCCTAGGCAACAAGAACGAAAATCTTTCTCAAAAAAAAAAAAAAAAAAAAAGAAAAAAAAGAAAGAAATGTGCATCAGCCTGGGTGCGGTGGCTCACACCTGTCAACCCAACACATTGGGAGGCTGAGATGGGTGGATCACCTGAGGTCAGGAGATCGAGACCAGCCTGGCCACTGCACTGGTGGTGGCCCATCTGGCAAAACCCCATCCCTACTAAAGACACAAAAATTAGCTGAGGATGGTGGCCTGCGTCTGTCATCCCAGCTACTCAAGGGCTGAGCAGGAGAATTGCTTGAACCCAGGAGGTAGACGTTGCAGTTAGCTGAGATCGTGCCACTGCGTTCTAGCCTGTGCCACAGAGTGTGACTCCGTCTCAAAAAAAAAAAAAAAGAAAGAAAGTGCACCAGGTTCCTGACCACACACCCGGTGTCTTGGGACACACACAAGTGGCAGGGGCAAATCTGCAGATTCTACAGCAGAAATTTTTCAGCCTTTGTTTATTCTTTCTGTGATCATCACCAAATGTTGAGGAGCTTTGCTATTATTCTTGGATATATTTCCACTAAACAGAAAACACTCAGTTCATTGGCTTTCCAATTCAGGCATCCTTTGATTTGGGTTCACTTCTTGACTGACTAGAATATATCTTCAAGTAGTCCACTGCCTTGATTTGACCAATAGAGTGAAATGGAAAAAAAGATGATCCGAAGACTGTGCCCTCTGAAGCTGGGCACAGAAGCCTTGATACTTACTCCAGGGCTTCTTAGAACATTCAGTTTGGAGGAAGCCAGCCACCATGGGAGAAGCCCAGCAACCTTGATTGAGACTGCCAGGCTGTGAGGAAGCCCAAGCTAGCCACAGGCAGGTGGGGTAAAGAGAAAGAGATGCCCAGCCAGCCCGCACCTGTTCCTGCCACCCCAGCCTAGAGCCCAGACACACAACGGAAGAAGCCTTCAAAGCATCTAATCCCCACCACAAGCCAACTGCAACCAGAGACCCTGAGCAGGGTCACCCAGCTATGCCCAGAGCACCCACAGAACCGTGAGGGATAATAGTAAGATGATGGGGTTTGTTACAAAGCAAGAGATAGCCAGAAAAACATGTGCCTCTTCTCAGTAACTTTGCCTGAATTGTGATAAGTTCTTTTTCCAGTATACTTGGGCTTTTTTTTTTTTTTTTTTTAGAAGGAGTCTTACTCTGTCACTCAGGCTGGGGTGCAGTGGTGCAATCTTGGCTCACTGCAACCTCCAACTCCTGGCTTCAAGCAATTCTCCTGCCCTAGCCTCCCCAATAGCTGGGATCACTGGCATGTACTACCATGCCCAGCTAATTTTGTATATTTAGTAGAGACGGGGTTTCACCATGTTGGCCAGGCTGGTCTAGAACTCCTGACCTCAAGTGGTATACTCGCATCAGCCTCCCAAAGTGCTGGGATTGCAGTTGAGACCACCAGGCCCAGCAACTGGGCTTTTTTTTTTTTTTTCTGACCCAGACTGCTTTCTGTAATTTTTGTCCATGTTTGTTATTGCATTTTATTTCTTTGTTTCCTCATGAATGCCCATTTTCCTTAAGCTGATATTGCCTCTCATAAACAATCTTTCTGTCCACAACATTTATCGTTTTTCCTCTTTATTCTGCAAGAGCTTCTCAAGCTTGGCTCCCATATTACTGATTTTGATTTCCTGCAAGGTCACTGCTACGCGTCAGCCACCTCCACTGGGGACTTAAATGCTGTCATTGCAATCCTGGTTTTCCTTTGGTTTTTTAATCTCTGTCTATACTGTTCTTAGAAACTTCTGCTCCTGTCTTATTGAAATTATGCCCTTTGTGTATGTTCTATTTAGTACACAAGACAAATTTTCATTGTTTTTCTTCTGGGACACACAGTAAATATTTTTTAAAGGTAGCTTTTTCCTTTTAGAAAGACATTTCCTTCCTCTCATTATGCAGTGATTTTTTTGTATACTCTCCACCGATTGATTTTTGTTGATTCATCTTTGCAGAATCTGGTTATTACCTATGCCTTGTGTTTACCAACAGACAGGATGTGTGAATTGGCCTCAGTACCTCTCATTGTCCACGAAAGTACTGGGGGATCCCCTTATCCCCAGCTCCTTACCCCAAACACCGCCATTTTATTTGTTTATTGTTGATTTATTTGTTGAGACAGGGACACTCTGTTACCCTGGCTGGAATGCAGTGGTGCGATCTCAGCTCACTGCAACCTTTGTCTCCCGATCCTCACGCCTCAGCCTCCCGAATAGCTGGGACTAAAGGCACGCACCACCACGCCCAGCTAATTTTTAAAATAGTTCGTAGAGGTGGGATTTCACCATGTTGCCCAGGCTGGTCTCAAACTCTGGGATCAAGCGATCCGAGACCACCTTGGTCTCCCAGAGTGCTGGGATCACAGGCATGGGCCACTGTGCCCAGCCACAACCACTTTATAATCTAAACCTGGAGAGGGAAGGTGCTGGTTTGTATAGCAGCTAGAGCCAGTGTCAACCAGGCGCTCGCCTATTACATTATGTTGAACTGAGGAGGGAGCCCCTTCTATCCCACTACATTGTTGGCTCTTTGGCACAATGAACTAAAATAAATGCATTAAAAACCGTAGTCCCCAGCAAGCACTCCGTCCCAGTGTCTTCCATGGGTGACAGCACTTCTGGGAGCTGTCCCTCTTGGGAATCCAAGTGCTTTTGACATTCTTCCCTCTATTTCAACTCCCCTGACCTATAGTCTTCTGGAAACTTCATTTTTTAGTATGTTTTAATTTTAATGTTTTGAGACAAAGTCTTTCTCTCTCATCCAGGCTGGAGTGCAGTGGTGCAGTCATAGCTCACTGCAGCCTCAAACTCCTGAGTTCAAATGATCCTCCTACCCCAGCCTCCCGAGTAGCTGGGACCACAGGTGTGTACCACCATGACCAGCTAATTTTTGTATTTTTGTTTTTTTTTTTTTTTTTGGTACAGACGGAGTCTTACTATGTTGACCACGCTGGATTCTAACTTCTGGGCTCAAATGATCCCCCTGCCTCAACCTCCCAAAGTGTTGGGATTTCAGGAGTGAGCCACCATGCCTGGCCTTGGAAACGTCAGTCTCTAACTTCAGTAGAACTATGGGCCAGTAGGAAAAAGAGTACTTTGCCTACAAAATTACACACCCCTCCACACCGCACAGTGGAGAAAACTTCCTCCCCTCCTCCAAGCCCAATTTTCTGATTGGCACAGAGACCCAGAGTGTGTGCCAATCAGAAAATTGGGCTCTGTGCCAATCAGAAAATTGGGCTTGGAGGAGGGGAGGAAGTTTTCTCCACTGTAGGGATTGCAAGTGGGGAAGTGGTTGAGTACGTTCTGACCTGCTTTTGGCCTGGAGGTGTTCCCTGACTCAGGAGATAAAGCTTGAACAGGATCCTGATTGTTAATCTTGACCCAGCTCCATCTGCCTTGTATTTATGGAAATTCCTCCCAGATTCTAGCAAAGAAGCCTGTCAGTCTTAGGCGTCAGCACTGTGAGTTTTCAGTTCTTCCTGCCTTCTTAGGTATTTTAGTGGAAAGCTGGGAAAATACATCTCAGGAGCTTCCACCCTGGTGCCAGTTTAATTCGACCCTCTTACTCTTACAGTTTCACCTACTTTTTCATTCACTCACTCATTCGATCAACAGACATTTATGTGAAACGTACAGTGTGCAGACTATGATACCATGCACTGGGAAGCAGAAGGTGAATTGAAGCTTCTCCTCGGCCTTGAAAGGGCCTCTCTTTTGGAGGAAACAAAGTCATAGTTCTAATATGAGTACAAGAGTGATGTGTGATGTTGAGACTTGGATAAACTAGAGAGGTTAAGTGACCCGTGCAAGGCTGCACAGTAAATAGGAGCAAGATCCAGAGAAGAGGCCAGTTCTCCTGGTTCTCCAGTCCACGTTCCTCCCCCTGTGTCTCCTGGCTCCTCCTTCCCATCATCCTGAGTTTCCTCTCCAGTTCTCTCATCGCTGGGATAACTTACAGCCATTGCTCCATTCTTCACAGATATTTATGTGTGGAGTTCAAGCTTCTTCCCAGTCCTCACCCAGCTGTTGGCCCTTCTCACCCTAATACCACTGTTCCCATTATTGATGTGTTTAAATTAGCTTGTTTGAGTATGCCTTTAGCACAGTGCCTGGAATATAGCAAATGCTCAGTCAATGAGGGCTGCTATTATTATTGTGGTTGTTGTTTTTAGTGTCAGTATTCTCCCTGGTTAGATTGTGCTCTCCTTCAGGAAAGAGACTATGTCATTTCGAGGCTGCCTCCCCAGCACCAACACACACAAGTCTTTGATAAATGTTCATTCAGCATTTTGGTGACACACTTAAGTCCCATCAAGATAATCATGCTGCGTCCTCAATTGTAAGAAGGTAAACTTGGAAAGGAAGGTGTAACCTAGTGGTTCCCAAAGTGAAATCCCTGGAACCCCAGGTTCTTTAGCTTGTTTTGGGAAGAAAAGAGTTCTCTATGCAAATCAACTTGGGAAACACTAAATCCTCTACCCCTTCATGGGAAAGTCAAATGAGCCTTAGGACATTCAAGGCTCTGAGAATTCCTACATGAAATAAACCTGTGGAACTTTGTTGATCTCGCTGTTGTCCATACTTAATTGACCAGGGAACCCTTTCCTCATGGAACATCTATTATCAGCCCACTAACTTTGTGTTCTAGAGGATACTCCCAAAGAGCCCCTGGTGTACACCATTCCTGAATCCCACGCTGTAGCTGCCCCTCTGTAGGTATAAACTGCAAATTAGATTGCTTTCGGAATACCTGATGGGGCTAGGCATGCATTTGCTATGTCCTCCATGGGGCACTGCTACCAAAAACTCTGCCAATATCCCTCATGAGGCCAAAAACCAATGGGGAAGCAAAGGGCACAGTGACTTCTTTTTAAACAACAGAATAGTCATCAATGTGCATTTGCATTTTTTTAAAAAAAATCCTCAGTTTATTGTACAAACAACAATGAATAACTGGTTTGCTATAAAGACAGAAGAAAAATAGTTCATGTGCCCTTGCCAAGGGTTATTTTGAACAATGAAACCTTTGCCAATAACCTGAAACCTTATTTCTGTTTTAACCCCTTGAAAAACGTCATAGGCATTTCAGTTTCTGGCGGAACGGCTGTTTTCCTTGTCTGATAAGAAACATAACATGAAAACTACGTATTTATTCTTTGTAATAAATGCTGTGATCAGATGAGGCCCCCCACCAGCATGTTCAGTTGGATCTAGAAATAGACTGGTTTTTCCCACCTTCCCTCAGCATGCCCGTGGGTGTCTCTGGCCCAATGAAACACCTTGCAATTCACAGCCCAGGCAATCTCCCTGCCTGTCTCTCTGCCTTTACCGTTGAGCACCTTTTTACTTGCCTGTAGTGATAATAAAAAACTGCCATTTGTTGATCACTTACTGTGGGCCAGGCTCTGTTACAAGCTTTACCTGATTTAACTATTACCTGATTTAATTCTTCTTGCAACTCTATGACGTGGACATTTATAACCTGCAATTGACAGATGAGGAAATGGAAGCACCAAGAGGTTAAGCAACATGCCCACACCTAGTAGGTCCAGCTCCTCTTCACACGGCTAGGTGGGAGGGCGGGTGGAGCTGCATTTACCCATCTGTGCCTCTAGTTTTTGTTTTCATTGAGGTGAAATTCACATAATATAAAATGAACTATTTTGAAGTGTATGATTCAGTGGCATTTATTAAGTACCTCCACAGTGCTGTGCAATTACCCCTTCTATCTAGTTGCGAAACGTTTTCATTGCCCCAAAAGGACACCCCAAACCCACTAAGCAGTCACTCCCCCCTCCCCCTCCCCCAGCCCCTGGCCCCCTTCATTCTGTTTCCAGCTTCCAGTTGATTTGGCTCATCCAGTGTCTAATGCCTTGTCGAATAACACCTTACTTTCCTCAGGGAAATCAACCTTTCCTTGTGCAAACCAGTTTGTCCTTCGGTTCCTGGAGAGCAGGGGCTGGGTCTTGGTCCCTTCCACATCTCCAGCAATCAGCATGGAGCACGACACAGATTTGCTGAAAAAACAGAAGCTTCACCTCGTGTCTAGTGGTTTCTCTTTAATGTGTATTGAGCTTATTGAGGCCCTACTATGTGCCGCTATGGAACTCTAGCAGGAGGCAGCAAAGATGACCCCTATCATACAGAAGGGGAAACTGAGGCTCAGAACGTTTAAGCCACTTACCCAAAGGCCGATTTCACTGTGACTTTGTAACTATTCTTCCCTTGAACACCAGAGCTTTCTGCCCACCGATGCCCTTGCCATCCCTCCCCTCTCCGTTTGGGATCTGGGTTTACTCCTGTGTTAAAAGCAAAAAGCGTGACACACAAAGGGAACCCACACACCCATAAGGCCACCTCGCCTTCTTCAAACACCCAGCCGCTTTGCTCTTGGCTGGGGTTCTCTAGGCTTTGGGAGCTTCCTGCTAATCAGAAACCCCGGTCTGCAGTTTGTATGTCTTTGATGAATAAAAAATGGGGAAACAAATTAATTATTACTTAATAAATTCAGTTTGGTTGACAAAATTTTTTCAGAACATGAGGCTCCAAAGTTGGAGTCTGCCCAGGTGTCCATCAACAGGCGGCCAGTGAAATGGATGATGATGCTTTCTCATGGTGGCATGCCTGAGACGGGCCGCTCCGGGCAGTCACGTGAAAAGGTGGCCAGGACATCACATGTAAAGGGAAAAGAAAATTGCAGGGGAGTTTGAGTTTAGACAGCACAAACTCATTCTTGGGGACAGAAAATAAATGTACATGCTCATGGTTGTGAGTATGATGTAGTCTCAGAGAAAATTCTAAAAGAAAGCCAAATTTTACCAACAGCAATCTGTGGGTAAGAGGATAGAATTAAGGGGAATTTTTGCTTCCTTTTCCTCACTGCAGATACTTTATTTTAATTACAAAATGATATAGAATCAATGTGAAAAATTTTAAACATTACAAATATGCCTAAAATCTAAAGAAATATCCCTGGTCCTCATGCCTCTTGCAGAAATATAACCACGATTTGGAGTATATTCTTCCACGATTTTTTCTTTGCACATATAAACACATAATATGTATATATGTACTTTGGAAACTAAAAACTGGATTGTAGAATTGCATAGCATGGTCCGTCCCTGGGACTCTATATCATGGGCATCTTACCAAGTCCATTTGTGTGAATCTAGTTTATTCTTTTTAACTACTTAATAATATTCCATGGCTTTCAAGCCCTGAGTGTATTTAACCAATCCTCTATCGTAAACACTTAGCATTTAGGTTGTTTCTAGTTTTATGCTACTACAAACTGTGGTGCACTGAATATGCATGAACATTCATCTTTGTACCAGGTGAATATGAATTCCCAGAAGTGAAGATAAATTCCCAGAAGTGAAATTGCTAGGCCAAAGGGGATACACTTACAAAATGTGAATAGCTCCAGCAGGGCGGTGTGGTGCATATCTGTAGTCCCAGCTCCCTGGGATGCTGAGGCTGGAGGACGGACTGAGCCCAGGAGTTCAAGACCAGCCTGGGCAATATAGTGAGACCCCATCTCAGAAATAAATTAATAAAATATGGATGGGTATTGCCAAATTGTCTTCCAAAAAAGTCGGTCAGATTTACCCCATCATCTGCGTGAATGGAAGAACCTTTTAACCACGTTCTCACCAACAATGGATGTTCTCTCGTTTTTTAATCTGATAAAGATGGAGTTATTATGGTTTCGGTCTGCCATCTTCAATTACAAGTACAGCTGAATTCATTCTCAGCTTAGTGAGCAGTCATTTTCTTCTGTGAATATCTATATGTTTTGCCCACTTTTGTTTAAGGCTTTTACTTTCTACATGATATAGACTTTCTTATAACAACCAGCCAGTTCAAGTCTACAATCCTTTATCCGAAACCTTTGGAGGAAGATCTATTTCAGGATTCAAAATCTGTGTGGCTCTTAGAAAGGCATCAAGTGCCGTGTGTCATCTAACACTCTCAGAGAAGAGCGGGGCAGCACCCTATAATCAAACACATTAATGTTTCGGCAGTGAAAAGTATAAACATTTCCACAAAGGGGGATGAATAAGTAATATAAATAACCTCGTATCGGTTCCAATCAGGTTTTGCCACTACACGTGGAAGGACTCCACAGTTTCCAGGGCTTTTAGAACTTTAGAATTTTGGCTAACAGATGGTGGACCTGTATTATTTCTCTTTGCAGAGGGGAAAAAATGATAAAGTTGGTATGGCTTGGCTCTGTGTCCCCACCCAGAATCATGTTGAGCTGTAATCCCCAGTGCTGGAGGAGCAGCCTGGTGGGAGGTGACCGGCTCACGGGGGCAGACTTCCCCTTCAGTGCTGCTCTTGTGATAGTGAGTGAGCACTGCCAGATTTGGTTGCTTAAAAGTGTGTGGCACCTCCCAACCCCCTCTCTCCTGCTCCGCCATGTGAAAATGTGCCTGCGTCTCCTTCACCTTCCGCCATGCTTGCAAGTTTCCTGTGGCCTCCCCAACCAGGCTTCCTGTAGTTTGTGGAACTGTGAGTCAATTAAATCTCTTTTTTCTCCATGAATTACCCAATCTCAGGTAGTTCTTTTTTTTTTTTCTTGAGATGGAGTCTTGCTCTGTGCCTATGCTGGAGTGCAGTGGCACAATCTCGGCTGACTGCAATCTTCACCTCTCAGGTTCAAGCGATTCTCCTGTCTCAGCCTCCAGAGTAGCTGGGATTACAGGCATGTGCCACCATACCTGGCTTTTTTTTTTTTTTAGTACAGATGGGGTTTCACCATGTTAGCCAGGCTGGTCTCAAACTCCTGACCTCAAGTGATCCACCCACCTTGGGTACCCAAAGCCACTGAGACTGCCCTCAGGTAGTTTTTATAGCAGTGCAAGAACAGAGTAATACAAAAGTTAACGTTAAAATTAAGGCCTGGCACGGTGGCTCATGCCTATAATCCCAGCACTTTGGGAGGCTGAGGAAGGTGGATCACCTCAGCTCAGGAGTTCGAGACCAGCCTGGCCAATGTGGTAAAACCTTGTCTATACTAAAAATACACACACACACACAAATTAGCCAGGCATGGTGGTAGGCAACTGTAATCCCAGCTACTTGGGAGGCTAAGGCAGGAAAATCATTTGAACCCGGGAGGTGGAGGTTGCAGTGAGCCGAGATTGCACTATGGCACTCCAGCTTGAGCAACAAGAGTGAAACTCCATCTCAAAAAAAAAAATTATATAAATAATGCCCATGCAGGGAAATTAACGGCAACTGACAAGGTCACGTTGCCCTCCTTCATCTGCAGACTTTTGGAGCATCAAGGCAGGTAGGATGAGATGGGGAATGTGTATGTTTAACCCGAGCTCTCAGTGACAGAAGCACACACACCCCATCACAGTTGCCTTCAGCCAGCTAGCTTCAGCCCTCTCCCTAGCACGCTTTTTCCTCTTCCAGCCCTGCAGCCCTAACCCCACTCTCCCCTACCCTGCATTCCCAATGCCTGCTACATGTGCATCAGGGCCAGCAAAGACCACCTTTCCAGAAGCCCCTTCTCTCCTGACTGCTGTGTGACGTCTCCACTCCATACCTGGATGCAGATGAAATTAATTCAGTCCCATGGAGGACCCTGGCAGAAGAGCCTCTCCCCTCCCTGCCGTCCAAGAGCATAAGCCAGTGATTTCAACGAGGAGGCCCCGATACTAATTCTTCCCTCAATAGATAAAAACCAGGTGCTTCCAGGAACTGTAAATATGAATCTACTTTAGGCTCTTAGAGCTACTGTGGAATTGAATAATCATAAAAGATACTTCTTCCATAGAGATTTATGCCTTCCTTGTGCCCCCACCCCCAGTTTCCAACCGATAAAAAAACCATATTTTACCAAAATATATCTCCCATCAGCGGTCCTAGAACACCTCACTAACTGACTATATTTATTGGGAAATGATTCACATTAATTTCAGGCATCATCCTAATATTATATTTATGACAGGCTGTGTGAGCACAGGCAAGGGCCCTCGCCTCGTTCCTGGCATACATTCTCTGTTTCTGCAAATACATATTGTAAACACTGCCTGGAGAGATAGAATCATAAAACCAAAATAGGTTATCTTTGGAAAATCTGTTAATCCTAATCAAATAAGACAACTGCTTGCCCGATTTGAGAAGCTGAGAGGCTTTACCCAAGGTCTGTGGGAGAATTTCTCTTGGAATTTTCTTATTCTCATATCCCCCCGACACACCCATTTTTATGCTAAGATGTGACTTGACTTTTTCATGCTGGGGAGACCCTCAGTGAATGAAGCTTGACTTTCAAATCCTGCCAAGTGAATAGTTGCTCATCGTGTGGAAGGAGGAACTAAAGGGTTAGAAGGACACAGGCGGGAAGATAAGATCAAGGTATGTTTGTTCAGTGAATGCACTTTGTATGGCTTGAGGCAGAGAGATGTGGTTATGGACCCAGATAGGGAAACCACAAAATGTCTGTCCCTAGGGATAGGGAGACTCACTAGGGGCAACTCCCTGATGCTGGGAGGGAAGGATTGAAGGCTTTTAAGAATAGGAGATCTAATATTTAATCTTAAATTGCATTGTGCAATGTGGTGTAGACACACACACTTGCACGCACACCGCCGCAACTGTCATGTCTAATAAAAGTCATACACCCAGTGTAACCTAGAGGGGCTGCTCTGGGGAAAGGGGACAAAGGGTTTTGTTCCACTTTGGGGTGGCTGTGGTCCACCTGCCTCTATTCACTCCTGCATCTAGGAGCAGCATCCCTCACCCTTCCCTCACCACAGTGCAAGGTTTGGGTGAAGCCCACCTCAATCCTTGGCTCCAAGGATGGGCACATGACTGAGACCTGACCAGAGCATTTTACCTGCCTCAACACAGTGATTGGTTCCTGATGTTCATGTGACTCAGGCCTAGCCAATCAGAGCATTTAATCCTCCTAGACACAATCACTGGTGTCAAACCTGGCCAATCAGAGCTTGTAGACCTTCTGGCTACAGTGATTGGTTCTGGGGTTGGCATACACCTAAGACTAGCTCATAATAAAGGCCTCTCTCTCTCTCTAGCCCCAGAGATTGGTACAGGAAAGGGCGGGACTCAAAGACAGACTGAAGAAAGCCACTCCAGGATTTCTGCTGGAACTTTGAGGAAGGAAAGGACAAATTCTTTTTAGACTGGGGTTTTTGAGGGATGGGATGCAAGCTTGAGTGCCTGGCAGCTATTTTGCCACCATGAGGGTGGCACAATTTTGCCACATGCCAGAGAATAAAGACCACAGACAAAAACAGAGCGGAGCAGTAAGACAAGCTAGATTCCTGATGAGATAAACATGATGACAAGAATATGAATACTAATAACTTGTATCTCGTGCTTACCATTGTGAAACTCTACTCTAGAAGCAATGCCTATATTTCTATGGCCCTCTAACAACCCTAGAAGCTTTTATTACTTCCACTTCACAGACGAGATGATGGAGGTACAGAGAGGTCACTCAGTGAGGGGTAGAGTCAGAACTGGAAGACAAGCAGTCTGGTTCCATAATCCCTGTTCATAACTACTATGCCTCATTCAACAAACATTTACTGAGCACCTACTCTGTGCCAGGCTGTATGAGGGCATGGAGAGGAGCCAGCCCTAATCCCTGGTGCATCAGTTTGCTAGGGCTGCCGTAACCAAATGCAACAAACCAGGTGGCTTAAAGAACAGAAATTTATCTTGGCTGGGTGCAGTGGCTGATGCCTGTAATCCTAGCACTTCGGGAGGCCAAGGCAGGTGGATCACTTGAGCCCGGGAGTTTGAGACCAGATTGGTCAACATGGCAAAACCTCATCTCTACAAAAAAAAATTTTTTTTTAATTAGCCAGGTGTGGTGGTACGTGCCAGGACTCAGAGGCTGAGGTGGGAGGATCACCTGAGCCTGGGAAGTTGAGGCTGAGGTGTGCCATGATCATGTCACTGCACTCCAGCCTGGGTCATAGGATGAGACCCAGGAAAGAAAGAGAGAGAGAGAGAGAGAGAGGAAGAAAAGAAATTCCCACAATTCTGGAGGCCAGAAATCCAATATCAAGACACCATCACGGTTAGTTTCTAGTGAGGCCTCTCTTCCAAGCTTGTGGATGGCCACCTACCTGCTGGGGCCTTAAATGGCCTCTATGTGTGAGCAGAGAGAGAGAGCAAGAGCGCATGCATCAGAGACAGAGAGAGAGAGAGAGAAAGAGAGGGAGAGAGGGAGACAGAGAGGGAGAGAGAGAGAGAGAGGGAGGGAGAGGGAGGGAGAGAGAGAGGGAGGGAGAGAGAGGGAGAGAGGCGGAGAGACAGAGAAGGGGAGAGAGGGAGAGAGAGATCTAGTGTCTTCCTCTTCTAAGGACACCAGTCCCGTTGGATCAGCTACCCCACCCCACCACTGCCTGCCCCCCCCCAACTGTTTATGATCCCATTTAACATTAATTACCTCCTTAAAGGCCCTGTCTGCCAATACACTGGGGGTTAGGGCTTTACCATATGAGTTTTAGGGGAACACAATCGGGTCCAAAGCTCCCGATCTCCAGGAGCTCAGGGTGGAGGAGGGGGTCATGAAGGATGCAGGCAGGCTGGCCACTGGGTGGGACTGGGCCGCGAGTGCAGTAGGTGCCCTCGGCCCGCGACTGTGCCGGCACGTGCTTCCATCTGCAGAGATGCTCATTCTCGTCAGGAGAGCAGCTCTGGCCCTAACAGGCCTTCAGAAATGTCAGGAGTATTTTTAGCCTGGAGAGTTGGTGCGTCCCGTGGCGCATGAAGAGAAATGAGGCTGCTCTGGGAAGACAAATGGGAAGCCATGAGAAACTATTTCAGGAGAGGGGCTGGGAGCAGGGGCAGCCTGGGAGCTTTGTAAGGAGGAATGAGGGGAGAACAGCCAGATCACTGGGTATCTGGAACTGGGGAGGGGTGCTTCTACTTGGAGGGGCCTGGAACCTTCCAGAGAGTGCCAGATTAGGCTGGGTATGGTGGCTCACGCCTGTAATCCCAGTACTTTGGGAGGCCAAGACGGGCAGATCACTTGAGGTCAGGAGTTCAAGACCAGCCTAGCCAACATGGTGAAACCCTCTCTCTACTAAAAATACAAAAATTAGCCAGGTACGGGGGCAGGCACCTGTCATCCCAGCTACTCGGGAGGCTGAGGCAAGAGGATTGCTTGAACCCAGAAGGCAGAGGTTGCAGTGAGCCAAGATTGCGCCATTGCACCCCAGACTGGGGGACAGAGTGAGACACTGTCTCAAAAACAAAAAAACGTGCCACCTTAGCACTTTCAGGTACATGGGGGAGTAGAACTCACAGTGAGATGGCCAAATGAGCACAGAAAGTGGAAATAGGTCCTTTAGCCATTCAACAAACTGATACTCTATTGCTCCAGAGCCCAACACGCCATCAGTGCCGGAGCATTTTGTTGAATGAAGAAGACTTGCTCTCTGAGCACGTGTCCATGGTGGTTCAGAACCATACCAACAGCCAGAAGTACAAAAACGAAAGCACAACTCCTGTTCCTACATTAGCTGAAGACGAAAGACTGTAGAATAGTATGTAACCTCAGGGGCTCTGCTTACACAGGAGAGGGCCACTTAGCCTGTGCTGCAAGGTCAGGGAAGGCTCCCTAGCAGAGGTGATGCTTGAATTGGAGGCTTCAAAGTAATCCTAAGTGAGCCAGGCCAAGAAGGGAGTCAAGCACAGAGGACCGGAGGTATATTGGCAAGAAAAAGAAAATGATAGGTAAAAATAACAGCTCCCAGCCTGGGCAATATAGTGAAATCTGATCTCTACAAAAAAAATTGTTTTAAATTAGTCAAGCATGGTGGCATGCATCTGTAGTCCCAGCTACTCAGGAGGCTGAGGTGGAAGGGTCGCTTGAGCCTGGGAAGTGGAGGATGCATTGAGTTGAGTTTGCATCACTGCACCCCAACCTGGACAACAGAGCAAGCCTGTATCTCAAAAAGACAAAAAATATTAAAATAACAGCTCCCTGGGGGCCAGGTACTATACTAAGTGTGTAAAGGCAAGATCGCGTTTCATCGCCACAGTACCCCAGGAGGAAAGTGCTGTCATAACCTCTGATTCACAGAGAGGAAAAATCTGGCCATAAAATGTTAAGAGCATGGACTTTATGGCCAGGTGTCCTGAGTTTGAATCCTCACTTCAGCATTTACAAGCTGTGTTTCCGAAGGCAAGTGACATTCACTCTTGGGGCCTTAGATCATGCATCTGTAAAGTGGAGATTGTAATAGCATCCACCTCATTTAAGGTTGCTGTGGGAGTTACATGAATTGCTGCAAGGAAAATGCTTAAAACACTGCTCAGCGTGAAGGCCATTGTTCAGTAAGTGTTGAATGAATGAATGGAGAAGTGAATGAATGAAGTTAGGGTTTGATGTGGTTTGCCTGTGTCCTCACCCAAATCTCATCTTGAATTGTAGCTCCCATAATTCCCTCGTGTTGTGGGAGGGCCCTGGTGGGAGATAATTGAATCACCGGGCAGTTTCCCCATACTGTTCTTGTGGTAGTGAAAAAGTCTCACGAGATCTGATGGTTTTATAAGGGGTTTTCCCTTTCACTGGCCTTCGTTCTGTCTTGTCTGCTAGTGTGTAAGACATGCCTTTTGCCTTCCGCTATGACTGTGAGGCCTTCCCAGCCATGTGGAACTGTGAGTCCATTAAGCCTCTTTTTCTTTATAAATTACCCAGTCTTGGATACGTCTTTATCAGCAGCATGAGAACAGACTAACACGGGGCTCAAAGTAGTTACTTTCTGAGGCCACACACAGATTTGGTACCAGGTCTGAGTCTTGATTCTGAGTCTCTGTTGTTCACTACCAACTCATGGTTTAGTAAAACCAAGCAGTCGAGAAAGTCATCATCCCTGAGGCTCACAGGGATGGATGGAGCATGGACTATGTGCTGGGTATCAGGCTAAGTACTTTTCTTGTGTTGTCTTCTTACTTACTCCTTACTACACCCTCCTGGGGTAGGTAGATCCTCATACTTTCCCCATTTTACAAATGAAGAAACTGCCAGTCAGAGTGACTATGAGTTATGCCTGAGTTATGCAGCTGGCAATTGGCCAAGCTGGGCTTTGAGCCCAGTTTTGTGTGGCCAATGCACGATCCAGTTATACATAAGCCATACAAGTAGGTAGGGGGCTATCAGTCCTGTCTGAAGATGGGGAAACTGAGGCTCTGAGAGGCCAAGTGACTTGCCTGAGGCAACACAGCAAGTTAGCAGCAACATCCTCAATCTAAAAGCCTCTGAAGAGGAAAACGGTTGTTGCAGTTGGTCAAAGCAGCAGCCTCCAGACCTTGACAAACTGTGGACGAGATTTTGCGTGGATATAGATTTTCCTTTATCTTGGGCACATACATAGGAGCAGAATTGCTGGGTCACACAGTAATTCTGTTTCACCACAAAAGGAGCCATCAGACTCCTTCCACAGCGGCTACACTATTTTACATTTCACATTTGACCACCAGCAACATGTGAGGGCCTAGGCTGGTTCTGAGGTTTTGATGTAAGGACACATGTCAAAGGTTTAACCAGGGCTTCAGACATAGTCATTGCTCCAAAAATGTCAGCCCCTGATGTTTCTTGTTAGCAAACACTACTATGCATGTCCTCCTTGGTGGCCCTGCTTCTTGGTGCATTCACCCTCCTTTGCAAGAGCCCAAGTTTGGATCCAGAAAAGCAACACTCAGCCTGCCTTTGCTGTTGGTCATAGCTCTGATTTAGAAGAGGCTGGGAGGGGCTCTTTCCATAGGTGCTCAACTTGTATGGACTGCTGAGTGGATTTCCATGAATTAGGATTCACACCCAGGCCCTTGTGTTGGTGCTGGGGTATAAAGAGGAAGAAAAAATTATTCCTGCTTTCAAGGAGTTCTCGTTCACATGAATGACTTCTCTTCAGGCTATTTCAATGGGCTGGTTTGATTAACAACAACAATGATGATGACAGTCATCATAAGAGCTAGGAAACCACCTTTGTAAAGATCATAACAGTGAGAAAATTATGATCACGAAAGAGATTTGACCAAACTGACTCCATCTTGCCTTTTACCTTCAAGCTGCCTTTGTTCATTCCTGGGCATAGGCAGAACTAACTTTGGGAGGAATTTTATTTATAATTTAACTTTAAAATAAAAGTGATCACGGCCCTTCCCCAAAACAAACCCTCTCCTTGCTTAGGGACCTGACCACCGTTATAAAGCTAACACAGTCACCGCAAGATTAGAAATAATAACTCAGGAGTCGTGCAGACAGATGGCCAAGATTTCTAACCTCTCCAGTTGCTCCTGTGGATAATATTACTATTGTGAGACTTAAGCTGGGTGTTTGAGATATTTTTCAGACCCTATATTCTGTGGCTGGTGCCACCCAGACAGGTAGGTTGGCTCATCTTTCCTTGTGGTCTCCACCCAGGAACTGATTTAGCACAAGAGAACAGCTTTGAATCCTTGTGATTTCATCCCCAACCCCACCAATTAGCATTCCCCATTCCCTAGCCCCCTGCCCACAAACTATCTTTAAAAACCCTAGCCTCCGAATTTTCTGGGAGGATGATTTGAATAATAATAAAACTCTGGTCTCCTGTTTAGCCGGCTCTATGTGTATGAAACTCTTTCTCTCTATTGCAATTCCCCTGTCTTGATAAATTGGCTCTATCTGGGCAGCAGGCAAGAAGAATCCATTGAGTGGTTACAGCTGCAAATTTAATGATTGTTTACAACATGCTAGGCCTCATGCCAAGGTCTTTATTCACTGCCTTCATGTGGTCCCCCCCAACCCAGAGAGTAGGCAATATTATTATCCCTTCTACTGGTGTGAAGACTGAGCTCCCAGAGGGAGTGAGTGGGCCTCAGCCCCATTGCCTGCCTGGAGCTGGAGTTTGAACATGAAGCCCATGCCCTCTCTGACCAGTCAGAATTGAAGCATGGATTTGTTTACTCTTGATTTTGCCACAGTCCTGGAATTAACCCAATCTTGGCTTTGCTCAGACCCAATTGCATCCCAGCTATAGACACCAGATTGTCAGGGATATACAGTGGGTGACTTCTGGGACAGGTATCAAGACTAGGCCAGCCCCTGAAGGGACAGTCTTTGTTACAGCTCAAAGGGTCACTTTTTGGCCGGATTACAGGAAGCACCTGAGCCTTCAATACTTAAAGAATAGGCACTCTGTTACATTTGATTTTCCTCCCAGGTGGCAGGTCTTTCCCTCCAAAGCCCTCCCTGCCTGCCCCCTCCTTGGTGACCCTACTTCTTGGTGCATTCACCATCCTTTGCAAGACTCCAAGACCATCCAGTTTGGGTCCAGAGAAGCAACACTCAGTCTGCCTTTGCTGTTACCCATGGCTCTGATTTAGGAGGGGCTGGGAGGTGCTCAGCTTGGGCAGACAGCTGCGTGGATTTTCCAGAACCAGGACTTCCACCCAGTCCCTGTGACCTCCCAGACCAGCTGGGGGTCACTCTGGTCATGCCATTCAAGGGTCCAAAATGACCATCCCAGTGGCTGCCTCCCCTCGCCTGCAGGGTGAGACAGAGGGTGTATTCAGGGTCTCTGGGCCTGGGGGAACCATAGAAGACCCCAAAAAGCTCAGAAGACTCCAAGAGCACCCTCTCCCAGTCCGATGGCTTTGCTCCACCACCTTCCAGCGGCTTTTGCTGCACTGATTGGGACAAGAGCTGATTCATCCTGTGTCTCGAAAACAGCCAGCCAGGCACCACCTTTCATAATATCTTCCCATATGCACTATTGTCATCTATTTTACACTTTTCTTCAAATGGACTTTGTTTCCTTTTTCTTCTTTTTACTGTAGATATATGTATTGGAGAAGGAAACATTACATTGCTACTTTAAATGAAACATCAGTTTTCCTTTGCAGAAAGAAAATTACCAGAAAAATAAATCTATATATGTTAATTTTTAAAAATATTAAATGGTTAATTTGGAATGGTCTTATCTATAATAGCTCCCTTTATATATTTCTTACTAATTGCGAAGGGAAAAATTATAGTGAAGAAACCTGGCAGATACCACCCTATTCAAGAGGAAGTGCTTTTGACACCAGGAACAGGACAGACAGATGCCGAGTGCCTCCTGCTACAGTGCATTGAGGGGGAAACAGCATCACTTCTGTGGCATTCCTGCTAAAAGTACATCACCTGACTCTCATCTCCAGGAAACATCGGAAAAACCCAAAGTGAGAGAAATCCTCCAAAATGGACTCTTCAAAAATGTCAAGGTCAAAACAGACAAAGAAAGGCTGAGGAAGGATTCCAGATCAAAGGAGATCAAAGAGACATGTTGGCTGATTTCAGTGTGTGATCCTGCATTCGCTGCTAGACTGGAAAACCAGTTGCTATAAAATATAGTATTAGGACAATTGGTGAAATTTGAAGACAGAATCTAAAAATATTAAGATCATAGAACTACATCAACATTAAGTTCTCTGAATGCGATAATTGTACAGTAATTATATAAGAAAATGACCTTGTTCTTAGGAGAGACACACTGAACTGTGTGTGTCAAGGATCGTGGTAGTGACTGCATTAACTCACAAATGGTTCAAGGGGTGGGAAATAGAGGCGAGATAGATACAGTAAATGTGGCAAAATGTCAACATTTGGCAAAGCTGGGGAAATTCAGGGAACTCGTTGTACTTTTCTTGTAACTTTTCCCTCCCTTCCTTCCTTCCCTCCTTCCTTCTCTCCTTCTCTCCTTCCTTCCCTCCTTCCCTCCTTCCCTCCTTCCTTCCTTCCCTCCTTCCTTCCTTCCTTTTCTTTTCTCTTTCTTTCTTTCTTTCTTTCTTTCTTTCTTTCTTTCTTTCTTTCCTTCTTTCTTTCTCATAGGGTCTCCCTATGTCATTCAGATTGGAGTAAAGTGGCATAATCACGGCTCACTGCAGCATTGACTTCCTGGGCTCAAGTGAGCCTCCCACCTCGGCCTCCCAAATACCTGAGACCACAGGCACACACCACCATGCTTGGCTATTTTTTATATTTTTTATAGAGCTGGGGTCTTGCTATGTTGCCCAGGCTGGTCTCAAACTCTTGGGCTCCAGCGATCTGCCCACTTCGGCCTCCCAAAGTGCTGGGATTGCAAGCGTGAGCCACCATACCTGACCTACAACTTTGCTAATGTTTTTCCCCAGTAAAAAGTTTTGGAAAATGTCCACCTAAGGAGAGCGGGTTCACACACCACCAGGAACTCATCCTGTGCTTTGGGAAATGCTACTGAGTTGCTGTGATTTCTTCTTTCCATATATTTTTTTTTTTGAGACAGGGTCTCATTCTGTTGCTCAGGCTGATCAGTTGTGTGATGACAGCTCACTGAAGCCTTGAACTCCTGGGCTCAAGCAATACTCTCACCTTTCCTTGCACCACCACACCTGGCTAATTGTGTGTGTGTGTGTGTGTGTGTTGTTGTTGTCGTTGTAGAGACAGGATCTCACTGTGTTGTGTAGGCTGGTCTCAAACTCCTGGGCTCAAGCGATCCTCCTGCCTCGACCTCCCAAAGTGCTGGGATTACAGGTATGAGCCACCATACCTGGCCTCTAATTATTTTTTGTGATTCTTCTCCTCAGAGCTCAGTGATGTCTTTAGTAGACTCAGCCTACTCATTTCCCTCTTAGAGATTCATGACCCACATTAGCATACTAAAGGCTCTGAAAAGTCCTGCATCCACAAAAATGTGTTAATCTGTTTCTGCTGGGGGGAAGAACTGCCATTTGTTGAGCCCCTACCATGTCTCTGGCACTATGCTGACAGCCATAGGAGATGGATGCTGTCATTATATCTGTTTCATGGATGAGGGAACCAAGGCTGAAAGAGGCAAGTCACTTACCCCAAGATTACCAGACAGAAAGCTGCAGAGCCAGGATTAGAATACCCTCTCTTAATTGCCATGAGACACCTCCTTCTGAAGCCACAGAGCAATTATTGGAGGCAATCTAGTGACCGAGAGCAGGGCCTCTGGTTCAGATCCCAGCTCTGCCACTTGCTAGCTGTGGCTATACCATGGGGTTACAGAGCCAATGAAATGAATCAGTCATACACAGAAAGTGTCTGACTGTGCCTGGGGGAAATGGAGATTCAGAGAGGTGAAGTGATTTGGCTATGGTCACACAGAAGTGGCAGGCGCAGTGTTTGAACCCAGGCCTGGGTGATCCCAGAACCTCATGGTATCCTGTGTCCTATTGACCCTGAGCTCACTTCCTGATTCTGGTCCCCATTTGTCCCCGTATCTCAGGCTTCCTTCCAGCTCCACCTGTCCTAGTAGGTTCACCTTGCCCGCTGCCTAGACAGAGCCGATTTATCAAGACAGGGGAATTGCAATAGAGAAAGTAATTCACGCAGAGTCAGCTGTGCGGGAGACCAGAGTTTTACTATTACTCAAATCAGTCTCCCCCAACATTTGGGGATCAGAGTTTTTACAGATAATTTTGTGGCTAGGGGGCCAAGTTAGACATTGAATATTTTTTAAAATTAACATATATAGTTTTATTTTTCTGTTAATTTTCTTTCTGCAAAGGAAAACTGGTGTTTCATTTAAAGTAACAACATGTTTCCTTCTCCAATACACATATTTACAGTAAAAAGAAGAAAAAGAAAATGGAGTCTATTTGAAGAAAAGTGTAAAATAAGTGACAATAGTGCATATGGGAAGATATTATGGAAGGTGGTGCCTGGGTGGCTGTTTCAGAGACACAGGATGAGTCAGCTCTTGTCCCAGTCAGCGCAGCAAAAGCCGCTGGAAGCTGTTCTCTTCCGCTGACTCAGTTCCCGGGTAGGGGCCACAGCACTGGTTTGCATGTCCAGGTGGGGCCATCTGGTTGTAGGAAATTCAAAAACCTGACAAGACATCCCGAAAGGCCGATCTTAGTTCACAACAGTGATGTTATCTGTAAGAGGATTGGGAAGTTGTGAATCTTATGACCTCCGGAATAATGGCTGGTAATGTTTAGAATTCCAGCCCCTCTCATTCTAATTTGGTAGCTGGTGGCCTTTCATTCCTTTTTACAAGAACAGTTTAGCTTTTGGGAAGGGCTATTACTTAAACTATGAGTTCCTTCCCAAGGCTAGTTTGGCCTATGCCCAGGAATGGACAAGGCCAGTGTAAAGGTTAGAAGCAAGATGGAGTTGACTAGGTCAGATGGCATTCACTGTCATAATTTCCTTAGTTATAATTTTGCAAAGGCAGTTTCAGTAGTCAAGGCCTACAGCGGGTGCCAGGATTAAGATCCCATTTTCCTAGTCTAGGGGTGTTTCCAATCAGTCCTCAGCGGGGCAGGGGATATTTCTTCTGGGCCCTCAGCCAGAATCTTCTTCTCATATCCCATAGCCAACCTGGATGGGGAAGCTGGCTGCCCCTTCACTGCCACCAAGGGAACCTTAACTGCTGCTGAAGTCAGTGCCCCTCACAAACCCATAGGTTTCCAGAATGTTCTTCTGGCTTACCCACTACCTTCCTTCAGGTGAACTGGGCCACACTAAAGCCATCGTGTGAGATATGTATTTATTCAGCAAAAGAGAATAAAACCACAACAACAACAGTGAGAACAACAGGGTTGAAATCCATTTCAGCCTAACTGATATTTTACACAATTGGATACGTTTGACTAAACTAATACATATGTATGGGTACTGGTGCATTTCCATTCAAACCAATGTAAATTACCTTTGACCAATATATTTTTCTGAAAATCAATGCATTTTAACACAAGATAATATTTATGAAATTGAATTTTTTATTGAAGCTAATGCAATTCTATTCTATTTTATGCATTTTTATTAAACTAATGCATTTTAAATTAATCCATTGTATATTAAGTACAACAGACATTGGTACTTACAGTAAAATAATATATGCCCACTGAAACCAATCCAGTTTCAAAACCCGGTGTTTTCCATTTAACTGAAGGGTGTCAAGAATACACAGCCGCGAGTTCAGGCCATGTAAATATAAAATCTTGTCTTTCCTTTTTCTATTTTTCAAAATCATTCTCACATAAAAGATATTGTGCCTCAATGTACTGGCCTGAGGCCTGAGGATTTAGAATTAATTCACGGTCGTAATAGCCAATCCAATCACATCCAAGCTTACCGACTTTTTGACCAAGTAGACAAGTGATTCTTAATCACGAGGTCTAACACAAGTAGCGAATAATGAAATACAGAAGTTTGCAAATAACTTAGTTTGAGGAAACAAACAAGAAAAGCTAATGTCTTGAATCAGTCGGGGTCTCGGCAGGAAAAGACGAAACCCTCGAACTGGCATTTTGAGAGGAGTTTAATTAAAAGACTATTCATGCATGTATTTTTAGAGACAGGGCTTCTCTCTGTTGTGCAGGCTGGAGTGCAGTGCCATGATCATAGCTCACTGCAGCCTCGAAATCCTGGGCTCAAGAGATCCTCCCCCCTCAGTCTCCTGAGTAGCTGGGAACTACAGGTGCATGCTACCATGCCCCGCTAATTTTTTTAAAAAATGTTTGTAGAGACAGGGTCTTGCTCTGTTGCTCAGGCAGGAAGACTATTTATTAAGGTGAAGGCAGATTTGGAAAGAGCAATCGTGCTAGGAGCCACAAGGAGCTATTCCCATATGGGCATTACTGAGATACGGAGCGAGCAGCTGGCAGAGAGAGAGAGGCTGTGGCCATCGGTGAGAGAGAGAAGCTCAGCCTTCCTTGGTGGTCCCCCAGGGAGGGAACCAGAAGAATAAATACCTGACCTCTCTCTCCTCCCTGCAACTGATCTCCTGTCAGTATCTTCCATTGGCCAAATCCAGTAGAAACCAGAGGCCGAGGGAGGCCACTGCAGTCCTGGGGCAGCACAGAGCAAGCTGGAGAGAGGTAGAGAAGCATGGATCCTGGACAGGCAAAGTGAGGCTATCAGCGCACTTATTTGTTATAGCAAGTGCTTATTATAGGCTAATACGCTTTCTCAATTAATTCTCACAAGACCGTATCATGAAGGTGCTATGATTACTCCCATTTCCAGGATGGGGAAATTGATGCTCAGAGAGATTGAATGGACTTTTTGGTGGAAGATCTGACTTTTTGGAGGAACGGGACAGTTTCTGAGAAAGATCGTCCTCTTGAATACAAGAAGACAATGGTTGGGCATGGTAGCTCATGCCTGTAATCCCAGCACTTTGGGAGGCTAAGGTGGGCTGACTGCTTGAGTCCAGAAGTTCAAGACCAGTCTGGAAAACATGGCGAAACCCTGTCTATACTAAAAATACAAAAATTTAGTGGGACGTGGTTATACGAACCTGTAGCCCCAGCTACTCGAGAGGCTGAGGTGGGAGAATCATCTGAGCCCGGGAAGTCGAGGTTACAGTGAGCCGTGATGGCACTACTGCACCCCAGCTTAGGGGACAAGAGTGAGACCCTGTCTCAAAAAAACTAAAAAATTAAAGAAGACAAGGTTCTCTTTAGCCCCATCATATCCCCTTCCCTGCTGCGTGGAACTCAGATGTGAGGACCTAATGTCTGGGGCTGTGGCAGCCACCCTGTGACCATGAGGGGAGACATCATCAGCACACTGAATCTAGCAGAACAGAAAGAGCAGAGGAGTCTGGGTTCTTGTTGCCTTGGTTGAGTCCCTAGACCAAGCCCAGAACTCCCTACCTTCAGGCTGCCTGCTAATTAACAATAAACTGCCCTTTTACGTCTTTTAAGGAGGCATTAGTTGAGTTTACTGTTACTTGTAGCTAGAAGCATTCCTAACTGAAATACCATTACCTATACATTGCTTGCATTTTTAATAATGCGTCTGTATTACCTCTGTAAAAGACACAAAAGCAAATAATAAATAGCTGTTAACCACATCCCTCATCCGACCTCACCAAACCGCTGGTAGGATTTTTTTCTTTCAGGACAAAACCTAGGTGCACATGATGTTTTAAGGTTGAATTCACAGATCTATTTTATTACATTTGTATACACGTTTTTTATTATGCACATTCAGATGGCAGAACTGCTCAAGCGTGTGCATCTCGGCTTCCCTCTCACTGAGGACCCCATCGGCAGCCCTCCCAGAGCACAACGCTGCTATCATTGCATTTCCCATGGGGGCCCCTTAAAAGCCTTCTCTTTCCCATTTCCACCAGCTCCGAGTCAGTTCAGGGAAACTGCCAGGGCTCCCAGGGGCCCGTGGGAAGCTCATGGCATTTTCCCAGAATCCTCCCTTGATGTCAGCATCTTTCCTCTATGAGAGGAGAATTTTGCTCTAAATTTCCATTTTGCTCCTGTCTCTGAATATGGACTCCTAAAATTCTAGACCTCAAGGGCCCTAAATGGTTTTCAATGGTGCGATTTCTACAGAGCTTCAGTTTTGCCATATGGAAAATGGGAGTGAAGCTAGAATCTACCTCATAAGATTGGGGCGAGAGGGAAACAGTGAAAACATGTGTGGAGTGACCAGCACCGGGGACAGGCTCAGTGGCTTGAGGCTCTTGTGAATAGCAATTGTAATACCATTATTATCTCTTGGAGAATCAATAAAAATTCGTAATGGGCTGGGCGCAGTGGCTCATGCCTGTAATCCCAGCACTTTGGGAGGCTGAGGCAGGCGGATCACAAGGTCAAGAGATCGAGACCATCCTGGCCAACATGGTGAAACCCTGCCTCTACTAAAAATACAAAAATTAGCTGGGTGTGGTGGTGGGCACCTGAAGTCCCAGCTACTCAGGGGGCTGAGGCAGAAGAATAGCTTGAATCCAGAAGGCGAAGTTTGCAGTGAGCCGA
>CAUYLG010077301.1:0-17346 GCA_963573385.1 Cacajao melanocephalus | reverse complement strand
TGTGGTGTATTTATGTAATCCCTACTTCTTGGGAGGATGATTGGATGGAAGGAAGGAAGTTAGGAAGGTAGGAAGGAAAGAAAGAAGGAGGGAGGGTGGGAGAGAAGGAAGGAAGGAAGAAGGAAAGGAGAGAAGGAGGGAAGGAGGGGGGAGGGAGGAAGGAAGGGAGGGAGAGAGGGAGGGAAATGAGCCTGACACAAAGGAATAAATATTGTATGAATCCACTTATATAAAGATCTAGAATAAGCAAAGTCATGGCAACAGAAAGTTGAACCCAGGAGTTCCAGGCCAGCCTGGGCAACGTAGCTTAGATTATTATTATATATACATAGCTTAGATAGCATAGATTATTGGTGAGTAAGATTTTCTGTTTGGGGTGACGAAATATTTTGGAAACAGTGGTGACTGTTGTACAGCATTATAGATGTAACTAATGCCACTGAATTGTGTACTTAAAAAATGGTTACAGTCTGGGTGCAGTGGCTCACACCTGTAATCCCAGCACTTCGGGAGGCCAAGGTGGGTGGATCACTTGAGCTCAGGAGTTTGAGTCTGGGCAACATGGTGAAACCCTGTCTTTACCAAAAATACAAAACTTAGCTGGGTATGGTGGCGTGTGCCTATGGTCCCAACTACTCAGGAAGCTGAGGCGGGAAGATGGCTGGAGCCTTGGAAGTCAAGGCTACAGTGAGCCATGACTGTACCACTGCACTCCAGCCTGGTGACAGAGCATGACCCTGTCTCAGAAAGAAAAAAAATGGTGACCAAGGCAAACTGTACATTATATATATTTTGCTCTCCCTTTTTTTTTTCTTTAAACGGAGTCTTGCTCTGTCACCAGGCTGGAGTTCAGCGGCGCAATCTCGGCTCACTGCAACCTCTGCTTCCTGGGTTCAAGCGATTCCCCTGCCTCAGCCTCCCGAGTAGCTGGGACCACAGGCACACGCCACCACGCCCAGCTAAGTTTTGTATTTTTGGTAGAGACTGGGTTTCACTATGTTGGCCAGGATAGTCTCGATCTCCTGACCTCGTGATCCTTCTGCCTCAGCCTCCCAAAGCGCTGGGATTACAGGCATGAGTCAGTGCACCTGTCCTATCCCAATTTTTTTAAAAAAGCACAAACACATACACACCAAAAACACATAGCAGGAGAAGCCCGTGGGTTAGTGAAACAGACCAAGTCTATATACTTATTGGAATTTAGTTTATAATAAAGGTGGCATTTCAAATTAGAAGGGAAAGGGTAGGCTATTCAGGTGGTAAGGAATAGTGAGGAAAAGTTCTCATTCTGGGAGAAAAACATCCCAGCTTGTGTACACAGCCAAATGTACAAAGCAAAACTATAAACTTAGAAAAAAAGAGGAAAGAAAGAAAAATCTGATTACAACTTTAGTACTGAGACGACTTTCTTAAGCAAGCTATAGAATGATGAAACCGTAAGGGAAGACACTTCCCTGCAGTGGTGCAGTCTTCGAATAGGTCTATCTGGCAGGGTCTGATAAATTTCAAATACGTACACAGTCTGACCCCTGGGAATCTATCTAGACAAATGATCCCACAAGTTCACCATGAGCCACGTTCAAGGACATTCCCTGAAGCACTGTTCCCCAGAGAAAGGCAAAAACAACTTGAATGTTCCAGCAATAGTAGAAAGTTGACCTGGCAATCCCATCACTAGGACCTAGAGGAAAATAAATCATTCTACTGAAAAGACAGATGCACAGGTATGTTTACCGCAGCACCGTTTACAACAGCCAATACATGGAATTAACCCAGGTGCCCATCAATGGTAGAGTGCAGGAAGAAAATGTGGTACATGTACACCATGGAATACCATGCAGCCCTAAAAAAGAACAAAATCATATCCTTTGCAGCAACATGGACGCAGCTGGAGGCCATTTTCCTACATGCATTCAACAGAAAAGAAACAGAAAAACCAGGCTGGGCGCAGCGGCTCAAACCTGTAATCCCAGCACTTTGGGAGGCTGAGGTGGGCAGATCACTTGAGGTCAGGAGTTGGAGACCAGCCTGACCAACATGGAGAAACCCCATCTCTACTAATAATATAAAAACTACCTGGGCATGGTGGCACATGCCCATAATCCCAGCTACTCGGGAGGCTGAGGCACGAGAATCACTTGAACCCGGGAGGCAGAGGTTGCAGTGAGCTGAGATTGTGCCATTGCACTCCAGCCTGGGTAACAAGAGCAAAAACTATGTCAAAAAAAAAAAAAAAAAAAAAAAAAAGAAAGAAAGAAACAGAAAATCAAATACTGCGTGTTCTCACTTATAAGTGGGTGCTAAGCATTGAGTACATGGACATAATGCTGGGAAGAGTAGACCCTGGAGACTCCAAAAGGAAGGAGGGAAGGAGAGGGAGAAAGGCTGAAAAACTACCTATTAATATTTAGTATTATATAGGTGATGGGACCATTTGAAGCCCAAATCTTAGCATCACACAATATATCCATGCAACAAACCTGCACATATACCCCCTGAATCTAGAATCTGAATACACACACACACACACACACACACACATACACACACACACACATTTAAATGAAGAAAAAGAAAACTCGGTGCTTTCATACTAAGGAATACTATGCAGTAGTTAAAAAGAGCGTGGTTGATCTAAAAACACCAACAGGGAAAAATTTCAAAAACAAACTCTACACCCCAAGACACTCCAAAAGGATTTGCTTGATGGCTTACCAGCCTCTTCCTCATTTTTTATTTAACACAGAATCTTCCTCTGTCACCCAAGCTGGAGTGCAGTGTTGTGATCTCGGCTCACTGAAGCCTTCACCTCCCAGGTTCAAGCGATTGTCCTGCCTCAGCCTCCCCAGTAGCTGGGATTACAGGCACATGCCACCATGCCCAGCTAGTTTTTGTATTTTTAGTAGAGATGGGGTTTCACCATGTTGGCCAGGCTGGTCTCGAATTACTGACCTCAGGCGATCCCCCTCCTCCTGACCTCTTCCTCATTTTTTGAAGGAATTCTGGAGGGTGGAGAACAAATCTGCCCAGTTTCAGGACTAGTTTGTGTGAGGCCATTTGAAGAGCTGCCAGAATTGAGATAAGGGTTGGAATGTCCTCCCGGCAGCTAAATTTTTCGGGAGGGAAAGGAGGCACAGGGGTCACTGGGTTTGGGTATTGGCCTGTGTGCAGTGGGGGCCAAGGGAGGAAAAGAGGCAGGAAAAGGGCTGTTAAAACAGCAGAAGTCTGGGTGCCGTGGCTCATGCCTGTAATCCTAACACTTTGGGAGGCTGCAGTAGGAGGATCACTTGAGCCCAGGAGTTCCAGACCAGCCTGGCAACGTGGCAAAATCCCATCTCTACAAAAGATTAAGAAAAAAAAAAATCAGCTGAGTGTGGTGGTGCACACCTGTGGTCCCAGCTACTTAGGAGGCCAAGGTGGGGGTATCATCTGAGCCTGGGGAGGTTGAGGCTGCAGTGAGCTGTGATTGTGCCACTGAACTCCAGCCTGGGTGACAGAGTGAGATGCCATCTCGAACACACACACACATGCACACACCAGGAAGAAAGCAAACTACGTGAAGGTGAAAAGGGCCAGAGCCATACCAAGTACGGTGAAATCCCAGTGGCCCGCCAGTCATGTACCCGGTGGAAACATATCAGGTGACACCGACATGGCCTTACACGCTGCTTTGGGTCGTTTTGTCTTGTCCTACTTCTGGCCAGTCCCAGGGTTGAAAGTGTTGTGGCAAACCAGGGCAATCTTGCAAATGGCTTTCCCCCAAATCCTGAAGCCTGCAAAAATGCTTGGCCTTGGACTCACGGGGTGTCCTAGTGTCCTCCACGCTGGTGCCTGTAACACTCCCCTTCTTCCAGCTCCTTCCCAGCTCAGTAAGGGAGGGAATGCCCATTGCCGGACGTGCATCCTCATCTTTAAAATTCACAATACTTTACGGCAATTACTGTCATTAGAAAGGTTAGCAGAGCCGGGCACGGTGGCTCACGCCTGTAATCCCAGCACTTTGGGAGGCTGAGGTGGGTGGATCACGAGGTCAGGAGTTCAAGATCAGCCTGGCCAACCTGGTGGAATCCCTTCTCTACAAAAAAATACAAAAATTAGCCAGGTATGGTGGCGCATGCCTGTAATCCCAGCTGCTCGGGAGGCTGAGTGAGGCAGAAGAATTGCTTGAGCTTGGGAGGCAACGGTTGCAGTGAGCCGAGATTGTGCCACTGCATCACAGCCTAGGTGACAGAGTGAGACTCCAAAAAAAAAAAAAAAATAGAGAGAGAGGAAGGGAGGGGACGGAAGTAGTGGGGGGAAGGGAGGGGAGGGGAGGGGAGGGGATTGCTTCAAAAACTCATGGTTTTCCCCTTAGCGGATCTTGCTGAGAAAGCATTTTACTGGGTACCCACTATATGCAAGGACCTCTTTTAAGTGCTCCAAGGGATTTAAAATAACTCAGGTTCTGCTCTCAAGACAGCCCAAGTCTACTGCCAAAGTATTTATGATATGGTACATGGTAAAAAATGGCAGCATAGGCCAGGAACAGTGGCTCATGCCTGTAATCCCAGAACTTTGAGAGGCCAAGGTGGGCAGATCACTTGAGGTCAGGAGTTCGAGACCAGCCTGGCCAACATGGCAAAACCGTCTCTACTAACAATACAAAAATTAGCTGGGTGTGGTGGTGCACACTGGTGGTCCCAGCTACTCGGGAGACTGAGGCAGGAGAACTGCTTGAGCCTGGGAGGCAGAGGCTGCAGTGAGCCGAGATTGCGCCACTGCACTCCAGCCTGGGTGACACATTGAGACTGTGTCTCAAAAAGAAAAACAAACATAAGAGCATGATTATTTGATGGGTAAGAGAAGCATTACTAGAACGCTACAGAGGTTAAGAGCAGAGAGGGAATGCAACCCGCGGACAGGATCAGCAAAATGGCTTCAAGACAAATAATGTTTGGGGTATGTCCAGAAAATAGCAAAAGCATGCGGGCCGGGTGCGGTGGCTCACCGCTGTCATCCCAGCACTTTGGGAGGCTGAGGTGGGAGGATCACGAGGTCGGGAGATAAGACCATCCTGGCCAACATGGTGAAACTGGTCTCTACTAAAAATACAAAAATTAGCCAGACATGGTGGTGTGTGCCTGTAATCCCAGCTACTCAGAAGGCTGAGGCAGAAGAATCACTTGAACCCAGGAGGCAGAGGTTGCAGTAAGTGAGCTGAGATCGCACCATTGCACTCCAGCCTGGGTGACAGAGCAAGACTCAGTCTCAGAAAAAAAAAAAAAGCATGTGATTTGTTGGCTTCCTTTCAGCTCTTTCCATCGTGCCCCGAGGAATCCCTCATGCCATTACAAAAAAAGAAAAAAGCAAATAACAATGAAAAACCAACAATACCACCAAACCAACAAAGAACTCCCTTCATCCTCAAAGCTCTCAGAACCCTTTCTCTATCTCTTTGTTTATTATTCTAGATAATGGGGAAAGCATAAAGAGGGAAAGGGACCAAGGACAGAGGGAAAGCCTGCATTCAGAATGGGAAGAGCAGTCACTGCAGGAAGCAAAGAAAGTCAAGACACACCAATTAGCTGGCGCGGTGGCTCACACCTGTAATCCCGGCACTTTGGGAGGCTGAGATGGGCGGACCACTTGAGCCCAGGAGTTCAAGACCAGCCAGGGCAACATGGCGAAATCCTGTCATTACCAAAAATACAAAAATTAGGCGGATGTGGTGATGTACTCCTGTAGTCTCAGCTACTCAGGAGGCTGAGGAGGGAGGATCACTTGAGCCTGGAAGGTGGAGGCTGCAGTGAGCCATCTTTGCATCACTGCACTCCAGCCTAGGTGACAAAATGAGACCCTGTCTCAAAAAATAAATAAATAAATAAAAAAGCAGGGCACAGTGGCTCATGCCTGTAATCCCAGCACTTCGGGAGGCCGAGGCAGGTGGATCACCTGAGATCAGGAGTCTGAGACCAGCCTGGCCAACATGGTGAAACCCTGTCTCTACTTAAAATACAAAAAATTAGCTGAGCATGGTGGAGCACTCCTGTAGTCCCAGCTGCTCAGGAGGGGGAGGCAGGAGAATCGCTTAAACCCAGGAGGTGGAGGTTGCAGTGAGCCGAGATCGTGCCACTGCACTCCAGTCTGGCAACAGAGTGAAACTCTGTCTCAAAAACATAAAATTAAATTAAATTAAAAAATAAAGGGAGGGACGCCAAATAGAAGATAAGGACTGTCGGGAGCCCTGAAAGAAGGGGAGTGGGTCCAATCCTGCAGAGATCCCCAAGGATGCGAAGTGAGGGAGCGGGGAGGAAGAGGTGCTACAAGTGCCGTTAGGTCCTGATGCCACGTTGGGGGCAGCCACAGCAGAGCGACGCAGGCCTAAGTCCAAATGTGTGCCCTGGAGCCACCGAGGGGAGATGAGCAGAGGGAAGTGGTGAGGCGGACTTCTCTTTGGGAAAGGCTGGTGGTGAAGGGCAGGGAATCACAGGAAGTTCCTGAGAGTGTGGAAAGACGCAGAGGAGGCAGTCAGGTTGTTAAGGATAGAGAAGATTTGCACACAGTGGGAGGCAGAAGGTCTGGAGTGAGGAGGAAGCAGAATGGGAGAGAGATGGATGGGTGGGCAGGTCTCTGAGAAGGTGTGAACTGGAGAGTGGGTGGGTGGGTGAGCCACGATGAGGGGTGAAGGTGGAGGGGAGGGAGGGGGCGCAGCTGGTGATGTCATGGTGGATGAAATCAGAGATGATGAGGAGGCTCATGCTGGAAGGTCTCCACTATTTTCGTTTATTTATTTGAGACAGGGTCTCGCTCTGTCACCCAGGGTGGACTGCGGTGGTGTGATCACAGCACATGGCAGCTTAGAACTCCTGGGCTCCAGTAACCCTCCCACCTCAGCCTCCCGAGTAGCTGGGAGTACAGACTGCACCACCATGCCCAGCTATTTTATTTTATTTTATTTGGTAGAGATGAAGTCTTGCTATGTTGTCCTGGCTGGTCTCACTCCTGGCCTCAAGAAATCCTCCAACTTGGACTCCCCCAGTGCTGAGACTACAGGTGTGAGCCACCATGCCTGGCTCGAAAGAGTTTTTTAAAAATTTAATTTACCTTATTAATTTATTTATTTTTGAGACAGCGTCTCGCTCTGTCGCCCAGGCTGGAGTACAGTTGTGCGATCTCAGCTCACTGCAACCTCCATCTCCCAGGTTCAAGTGACTCTCCTGCCTCAGCCTCCCTAGAAGCTGGGATTACAGGTATGTGCCACCATGCCCAGCTAATTTTGGTATTTTTAGTAGAGAAAGAGTTTCACCATGTTGGTCAGCCTGGTCTCGAACTCCTGACCTCAGGTGATCCACCTGCCTCTGCCTCCCAAAGTGCTGGGATTACAGGTGTGAGCCACCGCACCCGGTCTGGAAAGAGGTTTTTAAAGGTTAGAGGACACAAGGGCCTGTTTATAGGCTGAGAGGAAGAATAACTATTGAAGACATGAAAGAGAATGGGGACAGGGACAGAGCAAGGTCTCAGAGGACACCAGTACAGGTAGCTAAGATCCGAGCCGCTTCCTGCAGCCTCACCACACCAGCGACCCACGCTGAGGCTTCCTCAATGAAAATCCCCACCTTTTTCTACATGAGCAAGCCACGGTTGCCTATCTGATATTTGCATGCCTGTGAGTTTCAGATGTAACTACAAGAATTTACACTTATCCTAATTACGTTTCATAAACTGTCTTTATGATCATCTGTTCTGGTACAACGACCAAGAAAACATTCCGTGGGTGTTTTGGCAAGTTCTGTTTTGAATCAGCTGTGCACCAGGTGTGTGCCAGTTTAGTAGGAATGTCCCAGACAGAGTCTTTGCTCTCCAGATGTCTGTAGTGTAGTGGGAAGGCAAGCTCAAAGATAGATCATTTAAATAAATATAGTGTCAGGGCCAGGAGTGGTGGCATGCACCTGCAGTCCCAGCTACTCAGGAGGCTGAGGTGGGAGGATCGCTGGAACCCAGGAGGTCAAGGCTGCAGTCAGCTATGACCACACCACTGCACTCCAGCTTGGGTGACAGAGTGAGACCCTATCTCTGAAATAAATAAATGAAGTTTCAATATCATAGCAAGTGCTAGAAAGGAAGTGGGACTTCTCCTATCAACCCAGGATTGACTGCTAGGACCCTAGCTAGGGACCAACTGGTGAGATGTGTTCTGCATTCTGGTCACATAGCTCCTGGCCAGCTTCCTACGAGGCAGCCACACCACCAGACTCTTCAGCCAGGCACTCAGCAAGTGCAGGATGCAAGAATTCCCCAGGCCAGTTGCCGTGGCTCACACCTGTAATCCCAGCACTTTGAGAGCCAAGGTGGGCAGATCACCTGCGGTCAAGAGTTCGCGACCAGGCCTGGTCAACATGTCGAAACCCTGTCTCTACCGAAAATACAAAAATTAGCTGGGCGTGGCGGCACATGTCTGTAGTTTCAGCTACTCGGGAGGCTGAGGCAGGAGACTCACTTGAACCTGGGAGGTGGAGGTTGCAGTGAGCCCAGAATGTGCCACTGCACTCATGCCTGGGTGACAGAGCAAGACTCCACCTAAAATAATAAATAATAATAATAATTGCCCAGAGGAGGAGGCACACCTTACCCAGCCTGGGGTTCAAGGATGATAATACCTGAGCTAAGTTTTTTGTTGTTTTGCCACATTTTGTCTGGAATGCAATGAAGTGATCACGGCTTACTGCAGCCCTGAACTCCCAGGTTCCAGTGAGTCTCCCTCCTCAGCCTCCCGAGCAGCTGGAACTAGAGATGAGCAGCACCACGCTTGGCAAATTTTTTATTTTTTGTAGAGACGGGGTCTCACTATGTTGCCCAGGCTGGTTTTGAATTCCTGACCTCAAGTGATCCTTATGCCTCAGATGCTGGGATCACAGGTGTGAGCCTTGGCGCCTGGCCAGAGCTGAGTTTTGGAAGCAGAGCAGCCACCGCCCTGGTGAAACCGGGTGCTAAGCATGTTCTTGGAAGAAGTGGGGTGGGTGTGTGGGAGGCTGGCATGTCGCTAGGCATGAAGTCCAAGGCAAGGGATGATGGCAGTTGGGTCTGCAGAGCCAGATAGTCAAGGGTCGTGAGAGACACAGCCTTGGGTGACAAGACTATCCTGAAGGTCTCTGACTTGGATGGGATGGGGAAGCGTTTCCAGCTCCTAGGTGCTCCCTCCTCAACCAGGAAATTCCCCACACTGCTCCTACCGCTAAGGCAGGTGAGGCTCACCGGCTTAGGAGGCAGATGGTCAGTTCAGGGTGTTTGCCAGCGAACAGGAGCAGATCTGAGTTTTTTATGCATCACTGACCGCTGTGCAGAGACAGCTCCGAGGATGGCCAGGGTGGAGCCTGGGATCGGTGAGGAGGAGAATGCCAAATTCTGGGCATAACAGATTAGTCCTGACCATGAGCAGTGGAAACAGGAAAGAGATGAGAACACAGCCAGGGAGTATTTAGGAGATAAAATCCAGCAGGAGACGGTCATGGAAGGAAGCAGGAGGGGAGTGGAGTAGAGGGTGACAGATTGGCTTCTAGCTTTCTGACTCAGCTAATCAATCAAGCAACGGTCCTACAAGGACCAGATTGCATGAGATCAGAAAACAGGGAGGTGTCAGCTTCTTGCAGGGGGACAGATACCTTCCCTTGTTTTATATTTGTCTTTCTTTCTTTTCTTTTTCTTTTTGTTGATACAGAGTCTCGCTCTGTCGCCCAGTCTGGAGTGAAGTGATACAATCTCAGCTGACTGCAATTCTCCTGCCTCAGCTTCCTGAGTAGCTGGGATTACAGGCATGCGCCACCACACTGAACCAGTTTTTGCATTTTTAGTAGAGACGGGATTTCACCATATTGGCCAGGCTGGTCTTGAACTCTTGGCCTCAAGTGATCCGACCGCCTCAGCCTCCCAAAGTGCTGGGATGACAGGTATACGCCATCGTGCCTGGCCCAGATACCTTCCATTTTAACTAAAGAGGAAAGGAAGAGATTAATTTGGATTGAAGTATGTCGAGATGTCTGGTAGGCTGGGTTTGGTGGCTCAAATCTGTAATCCTAGATCTTTGGGAGGCCGAGGTGTTCAAAACCAGCCTGGGCAATATAGTGAATATAGTGAGACCCTGTTTCTACAAAAAAAATTTAAGAATTAGTCAGGCATGGAAGTGCACACTTGCAGTCCCAGCTAGCCAGGGGGTTAAGGGAGGAGGATCGTTTAAGGCCAGGAGTTGGAGGCTACGGTGAGCTATGATCAAGCCACTGGGTGACAGAGCAAGACCCTGTCTCTATAAAAAATAAGAATAATTTAAAAAAAAAATAATAAAAGGCTGAGCATGGTGGCTCATGCCTGTAATCCCAGCACTTTGAGAGGCGGAGGTGAGTAGATCACCTGAGATTAGGAGTTCAAGACCAGCCTGGCCAACATGGTGAAACCCTGTCTCTACTAAAAATACAAAACAAAACAAAAAAATTAGCTAGCTGTGGTGGCAGGTACCTGATATCCCAGCTATTCGGGAGGCTGAGGCAGGGGAATTGCTTGAATCTGGGAGTCGGAGGTTGTGGTGAGCCAAGATCGCGCCATTGCACTCCAGCCTGGGTGACAAGAGCAAAACTCCATCTCAATAAATAAATAAATAATAACAAAGGTCTGGTTGCAGGAAGCAGAGGGCATTTCCATCTGATGACTTTGGTTTTCTCTGTGAAATTAGTAGGGATGGAGTTGGAGCTTGGAGGGGCAGGAAGGTTTGAAGCAGTCTCTGTGGAGAGAACCATGGGGGACAAAGAAGGGCCACTGAGCAGTGTTCAAGGCTCAGTGGGATGTGGAGGCCATTCTATCTTGTGGTTTTACGAATGGTATATTTTCTCTTACTAAAGCTCCTCATTTTTCCATAGTCAATGTTACCCAGGCTGGAGTGCAGTAGCACGATATTGGCTCACTGCAACCTCTGCCTCCCAGGTTCAAGTGATTCTCCTGCCTCAGCCTCCCAAGTAGCTAGGATGACAGGAGCACCATCACCACGTCCAGATAATTTCTGTATTTTCAGTAGAGTCGGGGTTTTGCTATATTGACCAGGCTGGTCTTGAACTCCTGAACTCAAGTGATCCACCCACCTCGGCCTCCCAAAGTGCTGAGATTACAGGCGTGAGGCACTGCGCCCTGTCTTTCCATAGTCAAATTTTCCTTTATAGCTTCTAGGTTCGTGGCATGCTTTAGGAAGCCTTTCCCTTATGTGGCAATGTAAAATAAACCAACAAAACAGAACAACTGGACAGGCCTGTATATGCAGACTGAAACAATATCCAAGATACATGTTACTCGTGCAATAACACTGCAGACCTACATGGATGATATGCTCGCAGTTGCACAGAGGTGGCTGCCTCTGGGGAGAAGGACCAGAGAGGTTGGGGAATGTGGGATGCACTGGTCACCCTTTTGTATGGTAGATTTTTTTTTTAAATTGTGCTTAATTAATTAATTTTAATTATTTTTTTGAGATGGAGTCTCCCTCTGTGGCTCAGGCGGGAGTGCAGTGCCATGATCTCAGCTCATTGCAACCTCCTGCTCCAGGGTTCAATCGGTTCTCCTGCCTTAGCCTCCCAAGTAGCTGGAACTACAGATGTGCCATCGCCACGCCCAGCTAATTTCTGTATATTCAGTAGAGATGAGATTTCGCCAGGTTGGCCAGGCTGATCTCAAACTCCTAACCTCAGGTGATCCGCCCACCTCGGCCTCCCAAAGTTCTGGGATTACAGGTGTGAGCCACCGTGCCCGGCCCATGCATTATACATTTAAAAAATAAATACAATCTAACAAAAGAAAATTACAAAGAAAGGAAAAGGACACGAAGGCTGTGGGTCAATAGTGACACCGATATTCTCCGCGGTGTCGTCTTGTCCAGCAGCATTCAGGAAACTGGGCATGGTGGACACAAGGTTAGATAGGGCGGGTGTTACTGAAGTCACAGGGCAAGGGAGATGGGAGAGGGATGGAAGGTAAGGACCCTGCCGTCCAATGGGAGGAAGGATGGATATGTTTCAGAGACAGAACAGTTCCCAGCCCCAAGAACACAGGTCACCTGGGACCAGAGAAAAGAAACCAAGGTGATAAAAGGTTAAGTAATTCACAAGGGCACACACACCTAACAGAGTGTTTTGTTCTGGCTCCAGGGCCTAATTAACCTTCACCGTTATGCCACGCTGCGTTTCACAAGATCATACTAAGCAAAAAAGCAGGACATGAAATCATTTATATAGTATGAGCACAGTTTTGGAAAAATAGTTATAAATATATACATGTATCTATGTGTATATGTATTTATAGGTGGTGTATTTATAGGCAGACATTGGAAAGAAATATGCTCAAATGTTAAGAGTGGTTATGAGTGGTGATTTTTAAAACTGTTTTTCTAGACTTTCTAAAATTAACATGAACATAATTAACAGGAAAAAAAAATGTTATTTAAAATAGCCACTGGGATGGGCAAGAATTAAAGACATTCTATAAAAATAGACTTTCTGGGAAAAGGTACCCTGGCAACATACCCTGAGAATTTGAATAAACAAAAAGTATTTTACTTGATTCATGGAGCGCTAATGGAAAGAACATGAGATTCAGAAGACCTGGATTCAGGCTTCTTAGAAAAGTGTTAACTCACTAAAGCCTCCATTTCCATGTATAAACAGAGGCCTGAAAATAGCAAAACTTGATTTGCAAGGCTCTTGAGACCAAGACAGATACTGCAAATGAAACAACTCTGTAAACCAAACTGTGTTCATTTAATATTATTTATTCATTTATTTAAAATGAAGACAGGGTCTCCCTCTGTTGCCCAGGCTGGAGTGCGGTGGCTCAATCATAGCTCACTGCAGCCTTGAGCTCCTGGGCTCAGGCAATCCTCCCATCTCAGCCTCCCGAGTAGCTGAGACTACAGGCGTATGCCATCATGCCCGGCTAATTAAAAACAATTTTTTGGATAGAGATGGGGGTCTCACTATGTTGCCCAGACTGGTCTCAAACTCCTGGCCTCAAGCAATCCTCCCAACTCAGTCTGGCAAAGTGCTGGGATTACAGGGCATGAGCCACTGCACTTGGCAGTTTAATGTATTAATTCTACCTTTTACTTCTTTATTAATCATTGGCATATGCCCAATTCAAAACGATACTGTGATTATAAAATGCAATGCCAATTCTAGACTAATCAGCGACTTTAATTTTATAAAACAGACATTTCCAAATCCCCAATAGGGCGATGTTTCGTATTACTGAGCCATGATAATTATGATGAATATCTCAAGCCCCCGTATTTCAACTCAAAAATTATTGTCAGGGACACTTCAAGATGACAGCTTCCCTGAATGCCCAGTTCCAGGTCTCCATGATTTTCCTAGACACCAAGGTCGTGACCTCTGCTAACCTGCAGCTATTTGCACCTTTCAGGCCTCTGCCCATATTGGCTCATAAACCCTTTTTGGCACCAAACCAAAAGTCAGATCAGTTTTCTGAAATGCCTGCCCCTGACCTCATATCCCCTCTTGTCTCACTGGTGGGGGTCAGGGAGTGTCCTGTCTCCTGTTGAGAATCATATCCTGTTTATAGGATTCCTGCACTTGGGACTTCCCAACTTTTCAAGCCATCATCCCTGTGGGCCAGCCTCCTGCCCAGTGATAACACCGTCAGCTCACTGCTGGACCAGACAGCAGCATCCGCCCTGTTTCCACTCTTAGACACCTGCAGCCTATCTCTATATGCAATCAGAATAATATATTTTTTAAAAATTGAGATATTCCAGACACCATGGAATTCACCACTTTTTAAAAGGGTAGATTTCAGTGGTTTTTAATATATTTTAAAGGTTATACAATCATCATCACCAATTCCAGAACATTTTCATCACCCCAAAAAGAAACCCTGACCAGGTACAGTGGCTCATGCCTATAATCCCAGCAGTTTGGGAGGCCGAGGCGGGCAGATCATTTGAGGTCAGGAGTTCGAGACCAGTTTGGCCAATATGGCAAAACGCCGTTTCTACTGTAAAAAAAAATACAAAAAATATTAGCTGGGTGTGGTGGTATGTGCCTGTAATCCCAGCTACTTGGGAGGCTGAGGCACAAGAATCACTAGAACCCAGGAGGCAGAGGTTGCAATGAGCCGAGATTGCGCCACTGTACTCCTGCCTAGGTGATGGAGTGAGACTCTGTCTCAAAAAAAGAAAAGAAAAGAAACCCCATACCTGTTACTAGTCAGTCTGTTTTCATCCTTTCCCCAACCCTTGTCAAGTGCTAATCTACTTTCTGTCTCCAGGGATTTGCCTATTCTGTAAGTTTCATAGAATGGGGTCATAATAAAATAGGTGGCCATTTCTGTCTGACTTATTCATTTAGCATAATGTTTTCAGTGTTCATGTGTCTTGTAACAGGCATCAGCACTTCATTCCTTTTTATTTTTATTTATTTATTTATGTTGGAGACAGAGTTTCGCTCTGTTGCCCAGGCTGGAATGTGGTGGCATGATCTCGGCTCACCACAACCTCCACCTCCGGGGTTCAAGTGATTTTCCTGCCTCAGCCTCCTGAGTAGCTGGGATTATAGGCATGCACCACCACACCCAGCTAATTTTGTATTTTTAGTAGAGACGGGGTTTCTCCATGTTGGTCAGGCTGGTCTCAAACTCCTGACCTCAGGTAATCCGCCTGCCTTGGCCTCCCAAAATGCTGGGATTACAGGCATGAGCCACCATGCCCGGCCCGCTATTTTTAAGTGTACCATTCAGTGGTGCTAAATATATCCATAATTTGTGCAACCATCGCTGCCAGTCATCTCCATTTATCTCTGCCATTCATCTTGTAAAATGGAACCGGTCCCCATTAAACATAATTCCCGATTCTCCCCTCTCCCCAGCCCCTAGCAAACAGCAGTCTACTTTGAGACAGGGTCTTGCTCGATCAGTCAGGCTGGAGTGCAGTGGCACAGACAGCTCACTGCGGCGTTGACCTCCTGGGCTCAAGCAATCTTCCCATCTCAGCCTCCAAAGTAGCTGGGACTACAGGTACGCTCACTATACTCAGCTAATTAAAACATTTTTGGGGGGGGGGGGTAGAGACAGGGTCTTGCTATATAGCCCAGGCTGGTCTCAAACTCTTGGACTTGAGTGATTCTCCTACCTCTGCCTCCCAAAGTGCTGGGATCACAGGCATGAGCCACCACGCCCGGTCCCACCTGTCTGCTTTCTCTCTCTATGATCATGACTATTCTAAGTACCTCATATAAAGGGAGTCATGCTGTACTTATACAGTATTTGTCTTTGTTGCGACTGGCTTATTTCACTTAGCATAATGTCCTCAAGGTTCATCCATGTTGTAGCATGTGTCAGAATTTCCTTCCTTTTTTATATAATTTTTTTTTTTTGAGATGGAGTTTTGCTCTTGGTGCCCAGGCTGGAGTGCAATGGTGTGATCTCAGCTTGCTGCAACCTCCACCTCCCAGGTTCAAGCGATTCACCTGCTTCAGCCTCCTGAGTGGCTGTGATTACAGGCACCCACCACCATGCATAACTAATTTTTGTATTTTTAGTAGAGATGGGGTTTCACCATGTTGGCCAGGCTTGTCTGGAACGCCTGACCTCAAGTGATCTGCCTGCCTCGGCCTCTCAAAGTGCTGGGATTACAGGTGTGAGCCACTGCACCAGGCCAGAATTTCTTTCATTTTTTTTTTTTTTTTGAGACGGAGTCTCCCTCTGTCGTCCAGACTGGGGTGCAGTGGTGCAATCTTGGCCCACTGCAACATCTGACTCCCGAGTTCAAGCAATTCTCTGCCTCAGCCTCCTGAGCAGCTGGGATTACAGGGGACCGCCAACATGCCTGGCTAATTTTTGTATTTTCAGTAGAGACAGGGTTTCACCATCTTGGGCAGGCTAGTCTTGAACTTCTGACCTTGTAATCCACCTGCCTCAGCCTCCCAAAGTGCTGGGATTACAGGCGTGAGCCATGGGGCTCAGCCAATTTCTTTCCTTTTTAAGGCTGAATAACATTCCATCATATAACACATTTTGCTTATTCATTCAGCTGGTGATGAACACTTGGCTTGCTTCCATGCGTTGGCTATTGTGAATAATGCTGGTATGAATGTGGAGGTACGAATATCTCTTCAAGGCTCTGCTTTCAATTCTTTTGGGTATAAACCCACAAGTGGAATTGCTGGATCATATGGTAATTCTATTTTTAATTTTTTGAGGAGCTGCCACACTGTTTTTCACAGCATTGTACCATTTTATATTCCCACCAATGATGCACAAGGTGCAATTCAGTTCCAGAACGTTTTCATCACCCCAAAAAGAAACCCTGGCCGGGTGCAGTGGCTCACACCTGTAATCCCAGCACTTTTTCTCCACAACCTGGCTAGCATTTTTATTTCATGTTTTTCTTTTTCTTTCTTTTATTTCTTTTTTTTTTTTTTTTTTTTGAGATGGAATTTCACTCTTATTGCCCAGGCTGGAGTGCAGCGGTGCAATCTCGGCTCACTATAATCTCTGCCTCCCAAGTTCAAGTGATTCTCCTGCCTCAGCCTCCCAAATAGCTGAGATTACAGGCATGTGCCACCACACTCGGCTAATTTTGTATTTTAAGTAGAGATGGGGTTTCTCCATGTTGGTCAGGCTGCCTTGGCCTTCCAAAGTGCTGGGATTTACAGGCACGAGCCACCTCGCCTGGCCTCCCCTTTTTTCTTTTCTTTTTTTGGGGGGACAGGGTGGGGGATGGAGTCTTGTTCTGTTTGCCCAGGCTAGAGTGCAATAGTATGATCTCAGCTCACTGCAACCTCCGCCTCCCAAGTTCAAGCGATTCTCCTGCCTCAGCCTCCCAAGTAGCTGGGATTATAGGGTTGCACCATCACATCTGGCTAACTTTTGTGTTTTTAGTAGAGACGGAGTTTCACCATGTTGGTCAGGCTGGTCTCAAACTCCTGACCTCAGGCGATCCATCCGCCTCAGCCCCACAAAGTGTTGGAATTACAGTCATGAGCCACCGCGCCCAGCCAATTTTCATGTTTTTCTATAGTAGCCATCCTAACAGATGTGAGATGTTATCTCATTGTAGTTTTGATTCGAATTTTCTTAGTGATTAGTGATGGACACCTTTGCATGTGCTTATTGACCATTTATATATCCTCTCTGAAAAAATGTCTATTCAACTCCTTTGCCCATTTTTGAACTGAATTTTATTTTTTTTATTTAGTTTTAAGAATTCTGTATATGTTCTGGATATCAATTCCATATCAGATAATTATTTGTTATTATTTTGTCCCATTCTATGAGTTGTTTTTTTTTTTTAAGACAGGGTTTCACCACGTTGGTCAGGCTGGT